>PITA01025239.1:0-24751 GCA_004023965.1 Spilogale gracilis
CACCTAGTCCTCTCTACATTTAGCTATCCCATTCTCCACACAGCTATCCATCCACCACCAATCTATGCAACCATCCATCTAACTCCCTGTCCACACATCCATCGATCTATCCTCCTCTACATCCATGCATCCACCATTCTGTCCACCTCTCTGCCCACGCATCCATAGATCTATCCATCTATCCATTGATCCATCCATCCATCCATCCACCCATCAATTTATAGAGCTATAGTAAGAGAGAGAGACATGTAAAGAAAGGTCAGAAATTAAAATTCCATGATATGAATAGGGGTTACCCTTTCATTACAATGTTGTTTCTTCCTTCCTTCCTTTCTTCTTTTCTTTTTTTTTTCGTCTTTGTATTTTCCAGTCATTATATTCCCAAATTGTTTTTATAGTTAGAGAAAATATTTTTAAATTAAAGGTTTAGAATTGCTAGCTGTTTAAACCAGATTAGAAAGCCTAATAAAGGGGAAAAATAACATATTCCAAATTCTAGTAGTATTTAGTATCTAGTAGTATCTAGTAGTATTTTAATTAAAGAGAGAGCACACAAGAGAGAATGTGGAGTGAGAGGCAGAGAGAGACAGAATCATAAGCAGGCTCCATGCCCAGTGCAGAGCCTGGTGCAGAACTCGATCTCACAACACTGAGATCATGACTTGAGCCCAAATCAAGAACCAGATGCTTAACAGACTAAGCCACCCAGGTGTCCTGAAATTCTAGTGTTTCAACTGAATTGAGTAAAACTAAGGCTCCAGCATACAGGCTATCACAAGAGCTCTACTGGTCTAGATTTTCTTCAAGGCTTCTATACATTTGTCCTAATACTCAACTATTTATGATCTGTGTGACAGCAAGATGCTTGAGAAAGGAAGGTAGCAAGGGTAGGTAGGAAGAGCCAGACCCCAGCCATTGTCTGTCATTGACTTATTGGACAAGTCAGTTAATCTCTTCAGTTCTCCTTTGTGGCATTTCAAAGCTAGACTAAGTGACTTCCAACCTTCCTTTCAGCTCTGAAGCCCATGAAATAACTGTCTCTTTTTCATCCCTGTCCACTGTTATCCTAGGAGGTTACCACTAAATAAGCTGCATCTCGAACTTGGTAAACCTCAATTGTTTCTGGAGCAAAAGAATGACTGTCCCATACCTCTAAGGAATAAGAGAGGACAACCACAAACCATTGGGCCATTAAACAGTCTTCCTTCCATCTTATTCCGGAGTTTCTGGACCTAAACAATATGAGATGCTCAGGGTTCTGTAATCCCCAAAAGGTATTTTTTTATTATTTTAAAGTTGGTTTGTTTAATTAAATTCAATACAACGAGAAAGACCATTCATCCATTTCTCTCACTCTCCCTGCCTCTGGCAACTACCAACCTCTTTTTTGTATCTATGTTTTGGATGTTGTTTTTAAGATTTTACATATCATAGAGATTATATAGTACTCATAGATACAATATCTATCTATATATCAGAATTTCTTATCCATTTGTCACTCATCAATAGTCGCTTAGGCTTTCTCCATTCTTGGCTATTGTAAATAATGTGCAATCATGTGGGCATGAAATTAACTTCTTATTTTTTTAAAGACATTTTTTATTTATTTGACAGAGAGAAGCATAGCCAGAGACGGAACACAGCAGGGGGAGTGAGAGAGGGAGAAACAGGCTTCCCGACAAGCAGGGAGCCCGATGTGGGACTCGATCCCAGGTCTCCGGGATCATGACCTGAGCCAAAGGCAGTCGCTTAACCAACTGAGCCACCCAGGCGCCCCAAAATTAACTTCTTAAGTTAGTATTTTTGTTTTCTTTAGATAAATGCCCAGATGTGGAATTGCCAGATCATATGGTAGCTCTATTTTTGAGGAACCTCCATACTGTTTTCATATGGACTCCACCAATTTACATTCCTACCAACAGTGTACAAGTGTTCCCTCCTCACTTCCTTGCCAACAATCTTCCTGTTCTTTGCCCAGATCTCAATTTTTCAGTAAGGCCTACCCTCACCTTAGACTTAATTTACCTCCAACTTCTCTCTGTGCCCTGGCATCTCAAATCTGCTTTCTGTGTGCTTTATTTATTTTTTTCATTGCATGGTCATAGTTTAACATCATATGCATATTTCCTTGGTATATACTCAGGAAGAACAGACATCTTTACCTGCCTTTCAAACTGATGCATTCTCAATATCCTGTCCTCTGGACAGGACCTGGCATATACTAAAATCTCAATAAACATATCTGAGTAAGTTTCCAGATATTTGTCTGGTTGCATTTTCATTATAATATATTGAGTAATTGAATTGTCTAAATGAGATCTAATATGTACTGAAGTAAACATAGCATAGTAAGGCTTGACAATACCTTCATTTGTTTAAATGGTTGATATTGTCCTTTAATTGCTGGCTGAAATTGCCAGCTTATATATGGTAGTTCGTAAGAAAGAAGAAAAAAGAAAAACTTTAGATTTCTAAGTCAATAACCATTCACCTTAAGTATTAAAAAAAAGGACATAAACTAAAATTTAAAAAACTACCATATTTTCTATTTCAAGGGGTTACTCTATTATAGGAATCACTAAGCAATTTATGAAAAATAAACAAAATTACATCTTATGGCTCTTACAGACAAAAGAAGGAATCAGCAGAGAAGGCTTGAGCTGATAAATTAATATACTCTTGAGTGTGACTTTTGACAGTTAATAATCTTTAATTAATTTAGTCCTTGTTTGTCCTTCAAGATAAAAATGGGTATCTATTCATTCTTAGGCCATTATTTCATTTAACACAATGAACTTAAGTTGAAACTCTTTTGAGTGGCAAACCTTATTACAATTATATCCACTTTAAATTAATAACATCCTGCATACAGAGACTTTAAGATATGTAAAAGCCCGAAGCAATGAAAAATTATGGCCTCATCCTTCCCACATTCTGATATTTAGTTGAAAATAGAAACATATTAAATTTGAATTAAGTATGAAGAATTCAAAATATATTTTCCCCCATGTTGGCAACTTCACTGTTTTTAAATTATTTTTTAAAAATAGGTAATTTTGGAATGCTGGGTGGCTCCGTCAATTAAGTGACTGCCTTTGGCTCGGGTCATGACCCCAGGGTCCTGGAATGGAGCCCTTCATGGGCTCTCTGCTCTAGGGATTCTGCTTCTTCCTCTGCCTCTGCCTTCTGCTCTGCCTATGTGCGCTCTCGCTCTCTCTCTCTCTCTCTCTCTCTCTCGGTCAAATAAGTAAATAAAATCTTTTAAAAAAAATTTCCCTTAATAGAAATATATGTAATTTCACATAAGGTTCTAGCACTAAATTGAAGAAGTTACCTCAAAACTTCTAACTGACTCCCCTGGGTTTCAGTCTTGTCTGCTCTTACACAGGCAGCCTACTAGTCCAATGATGACAGTTTTACAGACATTTCTTAAAAGCTTATTGGCTATTTTGGGAGAAACACACAAGGTTCTCCTATCCCAATTTCTTTTGGGCATATCCAGCCTCTCCCCCACGCTGAGGTCAGATAAAAGTTGTTCACACAAGCATGCTCAATGCATTAACTCATCAAATATTTTTGCTCTGCAAACCAATCCCCCTGCTTTGGGGAACACAATGCCTTATACAAGAAAATCAATGTCCTTCTAAACCAAAGTTGCCAAATATGCTACTAACCTTGAGCAAATTTACTTTCAGCAGTGAGTCTCTTTCCTCATTTGTGACCAGCACCTTCCTTCTGAAGCTGGGGAAAACAGCTTTATTGTAAATGCTTCACAGGCACTTTATTTATAACACCTGGAGATTCTAGTTAATTAGCTACATACTGAAAGCAATGCACATCAGGTGTATTTTATAACTATCTGCAGTGCCATGATGAAAAGTATATTTCTCCCCCCCACCCTCCAGCTGTGGGGAGCAAAACTGAAGGCTAACAGGGAAAAAAGAGAAAGTAAGGAGACAAAAGCATTGTTTTTGATGGTTCCACTCTCCTGTTGATAACTAATAGAGAAAGTTACCTCAAAAGCTGCAATTCTTCCCCTACCCCATGATTGGAATGGAAACTAGCAGAACCCTCCGCTTCATTTCAACCTAATGTTCCAGAGGATTTTAGGAAAAGGTATAATACACATTCTTATTTAAAGAATTTTTAAAGGCATGAAATATAATCTCTGAATTAACTTCAAAGAAACTGAATCCTGATACAGATAAGAGGTGCTTAGCTTTAGCAGTCAAGTGGCCCTTTGAAGACCTTCAATTGTATTTCATATGATGTACCCACCTCTCTCCTACTTGGAGAAATAGAAAAAGGGACAAAGATGAATGTTTTTTTACCTGCAGTAGATATAAGAACTAAGAGGGAAGCTAAAGTATTCATGAGGATAATAAACTATTGTTTGTGGCTGGCAAAACTTACCCAAATATCAAAGGACTCAATGAGAAAAAAGAGTGGAGAGGGGGTGCGTATTATCAAACATTTCACTATTTTATCTCCATTACTCTGATCCCAGACTATTTTCCCCTTCCTTTTAAATAAGAATCCAGCATCACTACTAAGCATTTAAAAATTGCTTTGTTGATTTTATCTTATTAGAGAACAAATATACTTTCCAATCCCTGTGATATTTAAACTACATTTTTTTTTCTTTTTACGTATTTTCAGATTCTGTAACTGAAATTACAAAGGCTTATGCAAACAAAATGGGAGAAGAGTTGTTTTGTATTTTGTAGGCTACACACAATGCACTGATTGTGCTACATTATGTAATAAAGTTATTTTATGTCAAAATATTACCTTCAATGCAGCTGGAATTTAAGAATTTTCCTCACTTCCAAAATAATTGAATCAAATGAGAAAAGAAAGCACCTGCATTCGTGCTTTAATTAAAAGCACAACCAGAAACAACTGAAGACTATCATCTATGAATTAAAATGCTAATTCTTTCAAAAGAAGAATTTTTTTGATGATCCCCATTGAAATATAAGAAATATACAACAAAGAAAGGAGGAGAAAAATGCCATAGGAAGTCAAACACACATTTGCAAAGCTAATTGAGCAAATTCACCACCATTTGACATTTTGTTAAAAGAGAAGCAGTCTTGCAGCTGGATAAAAGAACAATGCAAACAAAGACAGAAAAATACACAGTCTAAATTGATCTGTTGGACCCCAAAGCACTAAGATAGCCTTGTATAAAGTGTGAAATTGAACCATGAGCAACAGAAAAAATTTTGGTCCTTACTCTTCCCAGGATCAGAGGGAACTGTAGGTGATCTTTCCCTCTTCTTTTGTTTTCCTTTGTAAGAAATTCACCTAGTTGAAGGACAAGAGTCTTAAATCTCTAAACCCTCTTCAAGGTTAACAAATGAAATATACAAATAAGGATTAAGATGTCCCATCAAGAACATTGTAAAGGAAATTTATAAATGGTGGGACAGGGGTCCTGAAAGAACCTCAGAGCAAGCATGGAAATAATTACCTTTTCAGATCATAATTTAGGTAGTATACTAACTTGTTAGACTTGGCTAATTTTAATCTAAAACTTTGGCCAAAATTTCACCTTTGAAGGGAAAACTGAAAATCAGATTCATATTTTGTGTTTCATAATAATAACTGAGCCCCTACATCATCTCTCCACAGCCAACTTTCCACTGAACCCATTACTGTAACGAAATAATGATTAACATCCGGGACCTTATTGGCATCAAACACAGTGTGTTAGGATTGCCAGATCCACACGGAAAATAAAAAATAAAACTTCTTATAAGCTCTGCATGGGATGCCAAAGAGCTGCCAAGTTAGAGGACCAATCACACTTTCCCTTTGCAAACATCCCCTTGGACCTCATCAGATTCCAACAAAATATTGAATCCATAACTGATAGGAACCTGGCTTCAGGTGATACTGTTAACCTCCTAAGGTACTTATAAGGTAAGGCCTTTTCAATTTAACCTGTATGTCCTGCAGCTCCTTCTCTGTACCATTGGAAAAATAATGGCTCTTTGCTTTAAAAATGTGGCCTTGGGCATGGGCAGATGCCTGGTGTGCTTATAAAGTTACCTGTCTGCTTTGATATTGGCTTCTCCTTTAATTGCAGTAGTGTTGTGGGTAGAAAGGCCACAGCAGGATTTTTTTCTTTTCACTGGCCTGATGAGTACTTTGGGGTCTGTCTTAATAAAGTCCTGTAGGAATATTTTCACCACTGTTCTGAGGAAATGGGATATCTTGTTAAATTAGTTTCACTCTACAGTGAGGATTTGTGGGGAGGAGGCAGACTGAGAGATGTTTGCTCAGGAAGAATTGTTTCTGAAGAATTCAGCTTCTCCTTGCATTCAGCCCAGGTGGCCTGTGTGCCTTCCGTCTTCATCAGTTCTTTCTGGGGAGGTTTCCCCACAGCCTCCAGGCAGGGAGAAAGCAATGAAGGCACTATCTCATGTGGATCTTACTTCCTGTGTCTGAGTGCAGCATCTCCCATTCTGAACATGCCCATGTCAGAATACATTAAATTCAGAAAGGTAGATTGACTTAGCTCAAGACACAGTAGGGAAGCTACACACAGAAAACAATATCAAATGAGCGCAAGGGAACCCTTAAGAGAAGAAAATTAACTCAACAACCAGCTGTGTAGGTAGGAGTCCTGTTCACAGAGCCATCACAATTCTGCCAAGGCTTGATTAATATTAAAATAACAATTATACATATGTAAGATTCTGGAACAAGGACTCCCTTCCATTCCTGAAATCTCCTCAGGTTTTTGTCCCCCCCCATCCCCAAGATTCAGCCTTTGTCCTCCTAGGGTATATCAGAGCCAGAATAAGGAGTTCAATAGGAGACCTCCATTCTTTATAGAACTGCAAGCTTCTCATGCAGCAAATCCCAGTAGCCAGGCAGCAGTGATTTCATGATTTATTAGCATTCAAACAAACTCTGTATAGATTCTCCCATCCCAGTTTCTTCCTTAATATTCTACACCAACCCAAATCTTGTACGTGTCTGGGTTTCGGTCTGAATAAAGATCCATATATGAGGCTCCTAGACCCTATAGGCTCACTCTAAAGGTACTTTTTATTTTTACACGGTCAGTTCTGCATTTCACCCAGCAAAACTGATAAATTATTAAGCAAATATAGCATTACACGTGAAATGGCAGGAACTGAAGAATACATAAAAGAAAAAACAAACTTCCTTATATATTATGAAATGACAACATTTACCAAAATCACTTTGATTCAGGAAAAAGGCATACTGAGCACAAGCAATGTGCCAAACTGTATTTTGAGCCCTAAGTTGAATTTCAAACTATAAAATAAATGCTCATTAACTATTTCCATTGAAATGAGAACTCTGCCCACTGAAAAATTAATTGACTTTGCCAAGGTCACTCAGCTAATAGAGCAGCAGAGTCAAGTCTGAAACCAAATCTCCTTATTCCCAATCCAATTTCCTTTTAACTCTACCACATTCCCTACATCTAATTTTAAAGTCCAGGTTTCAGAAAGTCCAAGGATACAACACTGAGTCTTTGATTGTGGAAGAATGTCTCAGCCGTATTAACAGATCTCTGGGGAAATGACAAATCTCCCCAAGTGATTAACCAATTATCTCCCCCCCACCCCACATTTTCAACAGGTATAGTCTTCGGAGAAAACATTTGCATTAAATTACTTGGATCATTATATGGAATTATAACTTCTCTCCCAGTCAAACCAGTCTACTTTTCTAAGCAACATCCTTTGAAATGATGGAAAATTCTTTCATTCCTTCTAATAAGATGTCTCATTCAAGTATTTCATGTTTCCACTTGACCTTTATCCTTATTATTCCTTCAGTTTTGTGTTTCCTTTTTGTTCTCAAATATAAATAGAAGATTTCATTACAAATATTTTAAAAAGAGCCATCTTCTATGGTATTTACTCCACCATGAAGAGACTTCCAAGTTTTTATATGTTCCTTTTCTAAACTGAGAGTTTATTTTCTGAAAATTGTCACTTGTCTATTGCCACTTATCTGTAGACTGTATTTCAAAAGTATTGGTTTGAGAAATAGACAATTAGAAAATTAGATAGATGGTACAAGGATAGAATGTATGATGTTTAATGTCTGATCTGGGGCTGTTAATTCTTTACTTTTAAAATGCTAGCCATTTAAAAACACTGGCATGTTTATTTTCATTCCAAATGCAATTGTCAACACACACACACTCCTACAATTTATCTTCCCTTCTAAAATTACCAAATTATTTGTGGTTCATTTTTCTCTGAGAATTAATCACCTAGAATTTTTATATCATTATTATTTAATCCTTTCTATATCCATGTCTCCAGTAATTCCCATGCTTAGAAATATATTCTAAGAAAATCCTCATGGATATATGAATGGATTTCCTAGAATATCAAAAAATTGTTTGTACTAGCAAAATACTGAAAAATAAATGTCCAACAATAAAGGAACAAACGTATTCAATATGGTGTCTTTTATGGAATGGTATATTACACAGCTATTTAAAAGTACATGAGGTAGAAGACTGAAAAGATGCTCTTGGTTTACTTTTCTTATCAGTGGGATTACAAGATAGTATGGACATTAAGATGTTATTTTGTAAAAGAATGTATGAATGGACAAAAGATTTGGAGGATATATATATTAATATAGTATATTGTTTTAAAAATTCTATCTGATCTTATTTTGGTTGCTCTTGCAATGCCGCAAATCGAGTTGGTCTGATGAAGAGAAGATTGCAGCTTATATGGAATTTGAGTTTTAAGAGTTATTTCACAGTATGCTCCTCTCCTTCTCACCTCTCTCTTTTCCTCCCCACCTTTTGTGGTCCTTGGTGCAATCTCACTGATTTTGCCAAAATAACAAATATTACTCTTTAAATAAACTTATATTTTGTCAGTAATCCATATCTTAATGAAACTGAGTTCACCAGAATATTTCCAAAGAAAGGATCAAGAAAGAGGGAGGCAGAGAGGGCATGCAGTAAACTGAGTACACGCCAGCTGAATCTCTTTATTTTTCTGAACATAATTTCCCCCCTCAGTAATGAAGAGATTAGAATAAATCATCTTAAAAAGGCTTTCTGCACAGGCATTCTATGACTATCATAGGGAGTAATGCATATCAAAGGAAGAAAAAGATAAAACAAACAAAAACAATAGCAGCCCAGAACAATGCCTTACCTGGGGCACAATTTTACTGTAATGGTTTCCAAATCTGTCTGCCCATCCAAACTTCCTGAAACATTTGCTAATGTTAGACCAGTCTTCCTTTCTGATTCCATATATCTGACCTTTGATTTAAGTGTCTGTATTTTGAAAACCCTAGGTGGTTTATATCAGGAACCAATGTTTGGGAACCATTGGTCAAGGCAAGACAATCTACACATATTTCTAGTTTGGAGTTTGGTAAATAAAACAAGAAAGCATTTGATCTGCTTATTGTTTGTGCATTACTATTTCTTACCCCTTCTATATAAGAAAGGCAGACAGTGCAGTCAAGCCAGTGATGTTATTTTACCTAGCAATATAGAATACTTTGCCACCATGTTTTGAAAATATTTATATTCATAGCCATTTCTCAATAAACATTGTTTCCACTAAGGGTCATAGGTTAAAAGTTTCTTTGCTAATTTGATAAGACACTGAATTACTTAATGTTATATCTGTTGAAAATCTCAGCTTTTTATGTGACTGTTACAGAGAAAGCAAAGATTTCATCAGCTTAATAGAGGTATTGTTCCTGTATTCAGTTATTATGTGGAGCTACAAGGATGCCAATGGAGATGGCTTTGAATATTTCAAACAGATTCAATTTTAGTTTTTGATTCAAAATTCAGTAGATGCTCTGGAAGGACCATAGTATGCAATGCAAAATTTACATCAAAATTGTATAAGAGAAAAAAGAAATCAGAAATAGAGTGATAATAAGGGAATCTAGTCTGGAAATTAAAACTAGGACATGAAAAAGGCAAATTCTTTCACATCTAGCCTCTATCTCTTTTTGGGGACACTATCATTAAAATAAAATTTCTGATTTCCTTTCTGCCATACCCATACACACTTCAAACTTGAAACTACCTTTCTGATTGGTATCTTGGGGGTAGGGATCAGTCATGAAAGTCTCAGCTTGTTCCCAGTTTTCTTTTCAGGCCTGATACAGAAAACACAAATTCTTGTTTGCTCTTTCCCCTGTAAGGAATCCTGGAGAGGCAGGCTCTGATATGGGAGGCATGAGAGTTAGGTTGTCTACTGCAAAGAATATGGGTGAGTATATCCAATTTAAGAGAGAATTATCAAGCCTGTATGACTTCACATATGAGCCAAATCCTCCAGTTTGTAAGGCTTCCAGTTTTTTGTTTGTTTGTTTGTTTTGTTTTGTTTTGTTTTTAAAGAAAGAAATCCAGTGTATATTTGGATTCTGATTTTTCCCTCCAACCTTCTTTTTTTTCAAGTTTTAATAATTTATTTTATTTTTTCAGTGTTCCAAGACTCATTGTTTATGCCCCACACTCAGTGCTTCATGCAATATGTGCTCTCAATACCCATCACTAGACTCACCCATCCACTCACTCTCCTCCCTCCCGAAATGTTCAGTTTGTTTCTCAGAGTCCAAAGTCTCTCATGCCTCACCTCCCTCTCTGATTTACCACAGTTCACATTTCCTTTCCTTCTCCTACTGTCCTCAATGATACTCCTCCCTCCACAAGTAAGTGAAACCATATGATACTTGAATTTCTCTGTTTCCCTTATTTCACCCAGCATAATCTCCTGCAATTCTGTCTATGTTGCTACAAAAGTTGGGTATTCATCCTTTCTGATGGAGGCGTAATATTCTCTTGTGTATATGGACCATATCTTCTTTATCCATTCATCCTTTGAAGGGCACCTTGGCTCTTTCCACAGTTTGGTGATTGTGGCCATTGCTACAATGAACATTGGGGTACATATGGCTCTTCTCTTCACTATATCTGTATCTTTGGGGTAAATACCCAGTAGTACAATTGCAGGGTCATAGGGTAGCTCTATTTTTAATTTTTTAAGGAATCTCCACAGTTTTCCAAAGTGGCTGCACCAGCTTACATTCCCACCAACAGTGTAAGAGGGTTCCCCTTTCTCCGCAGCCTCTCCAACACTTGTTGTTTTCTGTCTTGTTAATTTTTGCCATTCTAACTGGTGTAAGGTGGTATCTCAGTGTGGTTTTGATTTGAATTTCCCTGATAGCTACTGATGATGACAAACATTTTTTCATGTGCCTGTTAAAGGCTTCCAGTTTTATCAGTAATAAGGTTGATATGTTGGTCTTCCTTTCTCTGAATTGTATGCCTATGTCTAAGCTGGATATAACGAGTGAAAGGAGGGCACTATTTATGGACCCTATCAAATCCCATCTAGAGAATCCATAGATTTTAGTGGTCCTCTCCAAATTATATAGAAAACCTCTACTCCAGGTGCTAGAGTTGATTTTTCTAATTTCAATTTGTATCACCCCTCTTTTTTTTTTTTTAAGATTTTATTTATTTGACAGCGAGAAACACAGCAAGAGAGGGAACACAAGCAGGGGGAGTGAGAGAGGGAGAAGCAGGTTTCCTGCGGAGCAGGGAGCCCGATGTGGAACTCGATCCCGGGTCTCCAGGATCATGACCTGAGCCAAAGGCAGTCGCTTAACCAACTGAGCCACTCAGGCGCCCTGTATCACCCCTCTTAATCTGTGCATGATTGCTTTATGACTCAGCTATAGTTCCTTGTCTTAAAACAAAAACAAGTCCAGGAAATTTTTTTAAAAGGTGGCTTAAAAGTTGCAGGGGTATTTTAAATTAATGTTGTCAAGGGTTTGATGGCTAGTGCTTATTTACATTCTGGTAATCCACTGTCACTCTCACGTTTCCACTAGGGATGGAAATGTGTCTCTTGCAAAGGTATAATGATTTGTTCAGAGATGGATATCCAGAACTGCCCTATAAGAGCTACGCTGTCAATGCTAGTGGAAAAGAGATTTCCTTTTGTATCTCAATTTTTAAATTTAATATCAATTTTAACTTTAATTTCAAGTACAAACTGTGAATCTGAAAGCTTTTGGGAGTCATATTTCCATCTATTTGAAGAAATTTTATTGACATACAAAATAAAAGACCAAACAGGTGAAAGGCCTATAGCATCCTGGACGTTTTGGCAAACCAGTTGCACAATCTGGTATACCTCTTGATTTGTTTAATCTAAGTGCTTTGCTTGCAACCAAAAGAATCTTGGGTAAGCAGAAGGCATAGAGACTTAAAACAACTTTTTACAATGGAAATAATATATAATTATTGTCTTGAAAATTAAGACAATATAGAAACAGAAAGAATTATTTCAAACTGAGGTCAAAATATCAATGTATATTTTCTTTCAGTATATTTCCTTTACTTACTACAAAACAGAAACATATTCACACATGCATATGTCCAATGCAGTTATTATACAGATAGGTTTTTAACACTTTTTTGTTCACTAAACAATTTATCATGAAAAATTACCTAATGCATTATAATTTTTATGTGGCAGATCTTACTATGCAGCAAAAACTGACTCTTAATCCTGCCATCCATCCTTTACTTTCCCCTTCTTTCCAATATATCTGTTAATCTTAAAGGTTTCAGGAATTGGGGTGCTGGGTGGCTCAGTCATAAAGCATTTGCCTTTGGCTTAGGTCATGATCCTGGAGTCCTGGGATCGAGCCCCGCACTGGGGTCCCTACTTGATGGGAAGCCTGATTTTCCCTCTATCACTCCCCCTGCTTGTATTTCCTCTCTTGCTGTGTTTCTCTCTGTCAAAAAAAAAAAAAAAAAAAAAAAGGAATCTTAAAAAAAAAAGTTTCAGGAATTAACCTGTATAACAGTGAACAAGGCAGGTAGAGTACCTCTTTACATGAAGATTCCTTTTTACTGGGTGAGACTGATATTTAACAAGTAAACAAAATAAATCCAATAGTGTAAGTAGCACTAGAAAACACCCAAAACTGTGTGATAAAAGTGACAAGAGAGTGGAAATGACAGCATCAACAATAATGCTATGTAAGTGTCCTTTGGGAAGGTGAGAATTGAGCTAGCAATTGGTGAGAAGAAAAAGCCCATCATTTAACATTAGGAGGCAGAAGGAAGATACAGTGCCTGGGCCCTGCAGCGGGAGTGAGTTCAGTATATCTGAGGAATAAAAGAAAGTGATAGTGCCTCAAATATAATATGAGGAGAGAGCAATGGAAGATTAGGTCAAGAAGTAGTCTGTGGCCAGGACACACAAGGTTTTGGATGCCATGTAAAAGAATTTGGATTTTATTTTAAATGAACAAAAAGCTTCATGTTGTTTTAAAAAGAGGAGTGATGTTACCTATTTAGGCAATTTAACTCATGGAGACACCTGTGGCTTGCATGATTCTGGTGGCACTTGACATGGAGAAAAGATATGATATAGATATAGATATAGATATAGATATATTTGTGTATATTTTTGAAGTAGAAGCATTAAGAGTAGAAAGTATAGAAAATATAGATATATTTGTGTATATTTTTGAAGTAGAAGCATTAAGACTTGCATTTGGGCATTGAGAGATGAACATCCTAAGCCTCCGTCTCTCATGTATAAATTGAATCAATGGCATGAAATTATTCTTGAACTGCCTTTCATGGTCTCTGTCATGTTCTCACAAATTACCCACAAATTTTAATAACAATCTGATCCAAAGAAAATTCTGAGGAGGTAACTTGTTTTCTTTTTTTCTACTGACTACTATTTAGTTTCTGGAAAATTACATGGGTGGAAGGGGGAATGACTGATCAAGTTAAACTCCTTTGCAGAGAAGCTATCCTGTTGGAGGGTGGAGAGTTGGCTTAGTAGGCTCAGCAGCTTGTTCAAACATTTTGAATCCCTGGACAGAGAGGCTTAGATCTCAGCACGACTCACTCAACCATTCATCCTTCCAAGGTAGATAAATGGAGTATTACACAATTTAGAATGTGTGTGTCTTTCAGATAATGCCTTAAAAAGCAAATTCTGTGTGAACATTAAAGACTACATAACACTATAGAACAGTAGGGGCCACCCCTGTGTCCTTGGCCTAAATTTCTTCCTTGGTAATGTGGTAGGGTGAATGATTTCAGTTACCAATATTTTACTGTTGTTAAATCCATGCAGTTTGTTTCAGTCTTTGGAATTTTTCAGAATGAAATGAGCTTTATTAACACACACACACATAACACAGAAAGAAAAAAAGAAAAAAGAAAAAAAAAAGAAAACCTGGTTTGACTTACTATAAGTCCCCCCTAAAGTTGACTGTAGCTTTCTGTGCTTTTTAATGATGTCTCCATTATAGAGGTTCCAGACTGGAACAAAAATTTTTGTAGGGGAAAGTAGATTGATCTTTCCTATAAGAGACATATAGTCATGCCCCAATACCAAGGGAAGTTTCACCACTAAGGACTCCCTGCCCTGAAGATAATCCTGCTAAAGGTACTGAAAGATGTGGGAAGGGACACCAAGAATGACTGAAGGGCAGGGAACCCAGATTCAGTCATTAGACTGCTGTGTTGCTGTTTTTTTTTTTCTTTTGCAGATTATCAGACTCTGCAATGAATCTGGGTGGTCTCAGTTGGAGATTCAACACTAAAGTCTTGGTCACTTATTTGATCATAATAACTAATGATTTTTTAAAGATTTATTTATTCAAAAGAGAGTAGGTCTGAAGAAGAGAGAAAATAATAAAGCAGATTCCCCACTAAGCACAGAGTCCAATGTGGAGCTTGATCCCAGGACCCTGAGATCATGACATGAGCCGAAACCAAGAATCAGCCACTCAACCAACTGAGCCATCCAGATGTCTCCCCTGCTTTTCAGACCTTTTGCTTATATAAAATTTTCAACAGTATATTATATATTCTTATTGTTAAAATTACATTTTTTTCACTCATTCAGTAGTGATATAATGGTGTGTGTGTGTGTGTGTGTGTGTGTGTGTGTGTGTGTGGCATATAATGGTATAGGTCCTCAGTCCCCACATCCCCAATTCCTCTAAAAAGTAGTCAAGTAGATTCACTTACCAGACAGAAAACCAAAGAAGCGAGAAGTAATTTTTTTTTTTCTTGAGTTCCAAAACAGGAAGTGCAATTGTGAGGAAAAAAACTTTGAGAAATATTAATCCTGATAGAAAAGAATATTTCTTCCCTTGGAAATCTAAGTGGAATTGGCCTGATAAAAGGAGAAGCAATGAGATATAGTGTAATGAAGAGGAAAAGCCAGGAGTTAATGGAACTGGATTTGAAAAAAATGGGCTAACATCCAGAAATATCTCAGCATTGCCTAAGTGAGGAATGGAGAGCCACACAGGAAGTGAATCAACCTTTCATGCCAACATACAATTCATTCATACTATTAGATTTTATTAGGTGCCTACCATGGTGGCAAATTTTATGTCAAAATATTTTTTCTAAAAATAGGTAATACGATTGTAGAATTAGCTGTGGAGAAGTTCAATGTTGAATGGAGAGACAAGTATAATAATTATAATACAGAGTAAAAGCATCTGGAAAGGGCTTAGAAAGTTATATTTGATTTTACAACTGTGGTTTTGGAGATAAAATTTTATTTGGTAGGTCTCTCTTTAGATACAACATAATTAACTGTACCAAATTTTGTTTATCGCAAACAAAAAACAAAACAAAACAAAAACAAACCACTTTTGGACTGGATGTTCAAAAATAGCATAAGATAACTCCTGCTCCACACCTCAGGAAAACAGAGGAATAGAAACAAGTAAACTCTGTATAATGATAGAGCATAGATGGAAAGTGTATCACAAAGGAAGATTCTTTTCTTAAAGGGCCAGAGAAAACTTAGGAAACGTGATTTTTTTTTCCTGTAATGTTAGTGAAATTTAGTGAGTCATATGTGAACGCACACCACTCCATTAAGCATTCTTTTGAGGTGTCCTGGGGCCCGGATGTCCAATGTGTGCTTGTACAGGTTGTTTCCCCACACCAAAAAGCAATTCTTAAACACCCTGCTGGTGTCTGAAAATTTGACATAATTCTGATATTATTCAACTCATTTCTGACACCATTTACCCAAAGATAACATCAAATTCCACAGGTTTAGTCCTCCAAGATTGTCCCTCCCTCCCCCATCTTCAGATGCCAGGCACAAGGTCAGATATCTACCTATACTTATGGCTATAAAACAGAGGTTCCTATAAACCCCTCCTCAGATGCAATTAATTTGCTCACAGAACTCTAAGAAATACTTCATTTACTAGATTATTGGTTTGTTATAAAACTATGTAATTTGAGAATAGCCAGGTGGAGGAGATACATAGAGCAAAGATATGTAGAAAGAGTGTGGGACTTCTGTGCTCTCTTTCTTAGAGCAAGTCATTCTCTCCAAACATGCATGTATTCACCAAGCTGGAGGCCTCCAAACCCTGCACTTTTGGGTTTATGAAGGCTTCCTTTCATAGACATGATTGATCAAATAATTTACCAAGTAAGAACTCAAATATTTTAATGCTATCATAATATAATCACTGAGTTAAGTTGAATCTGATAATCATCAATCCCTTTAAAATATTTTGACTTTCTATTTATCTATCTATCTATCATATATCTATCTATCATCTATTTATCTATCTATCTATCTAGTCTTTTGGACAAATATTATTTAGTTATTTACTTTTCTTAATCAATCATGGGCATAGAATATGGTAGAATAAATTCTGTAGTAGGAAACCGAAATGCATTGGTCTAAATATACATCTTGTAGCTTGAAATATGTAATAAACTTATATAAGATTTTTATCAATTTTATCTAAGAAAATTTAAAAATAAAAATACATATTTGCAAAGGAATTCAACTTTCCCTTTATTCTGACTAGAAACTATTTTAGAGCTACAAGCTGAGAGCTAATAACTCAAGAGAGAAGTATTAATGTGGGATACCATGTTAATATCTCCTGGTTCTGTCTACTTAATAGTTTCAGAGTTAAGTCACTAGTGACTCCATCTGAAGGAGGAGTTATTCAGCCCCTTATAGGCAGAAATTACATATATCAAGAGTCTCACAAATCCATCATTTTAAGAAACTTTCAATTGCCATGTACTCCACCAAGGGGAGACTACCTACAGATACATGAGTGACTCCTCTTCTTACAATTTCCTCCTCATCCATTCTTCTTTTTTACATTTTATCCTGTACATCCTGGGTGTTCTAAATCAACAATGAGTCATAGCTTTTACTAGACTCCAGAATTGCTAGATTCTGAATTCAGTGGGTCTTAAATTACATTATAACTCCAGAATTGTTACTGTCCACATGCCTTGACCCATGTCATTCCTTTGTTTCTACCTGATTAGCCTGCCTCTTCTCTAAGTCCCTGTCTAAAAACAATCCCCTTCTCTAAACTCCTTCTGTGGTGGCTATAACTCATGCCAGATCTCAGTCCCTTTGGACTATATTATTATTCTTTCCTGATGAAACCAGATAAGTCAACCTATATGGTCTTAGGACCCTTTTTTAGTTGCAATGGAGACAAGCGCTGGAAAAACTATATTGCCAATTTCTACCCACCAGATTGAATCTCCAGATATCACAATTGTCTATATTTTGCCTGTTTTCAGACACTATTTCCCGAAACTTTTCTTTATAGTTGTTTCAGTTTGGTCTAGTCCTTTTCTGCTCTAAGAGCCCCACATTGATGCACATGTATAAGTGACTACGGTATGGAAACTAACTAGATATATAGACAAACTGCAGAGGCAGGAATGCAGAGGACGTGAGCATACCTGAAATATGCAGCTGGCTGAAAAAAAGGTAGGAAGTCTTTGGGCAACAGTTAGAGGACATAATGAGCAATTATGGCAAGAAAGTGAAGAAAAGCCACTCACCTTCCATGCTTATTTTTCTTTTTTAAAAGATTTTATTTATTTATTAGACAGAGAGAGAAACACAGCTAGCGAGGGAACACAAGCACGAGGAGTGAGAGAGGGAGAAGCAGGCTTTCCGCTGACCAGGGAGTCCGAAGCAGGGCTTGATCCTGGGACTCCGGGATCATGACCTGAGCTGAAGGCAGTCGCTTAACCAACTGAGCCCCCCAGGAGCCCCCCATGCTTATTTTTCTAATAAGATAATATACATATAGTAGGAACATCTGAAGTTCTTCTGAGACAAGCTTCTTTAGAGTCTTTTTACACTGTCCATGATTGTACTTCTCATAAGTTCCTACCTCATACCACCTGAGTCAGATAGGAACAATATGCTCCAGAAAATTCTATTGATTCATAGTATCAGAAATATGTTATACTTCTTGCTGTTGGTATACTGCCAAAGTAGGTATACAGATATTTAACACATGACCTCTTCCCCAAGATTCTACATAGTCTATTTAGGAAGACATGACTAAAACATATAAAACATCAAACAATATAAAATATAAAAGTATACTTGTTAGAAGTACAAACAAAAAGTTTTGGATAGTAAGACACAGTGAGTGCTGTGAGGGAAGGATAAAATGTGGAGAAGCAAACTGGCAGGGACATGAGTCATTCAAATCTCAGGCTCTTAAATCATGCCCACCAGATTTTGAATATTGACTCCTCCATTTACTCAAAGTTATGCCATGTACTTCAACCACTCTTGCCTCAGTTCTTATTGGTAAAATAGGAATAATGAGATAACCATAGCTTTTTGGGAATATGTGAAAATGAATTTTCTAGCACATAATAAGTAATTAATATAAGTTAAATGTTATTACCAATCAAATAAACATTCCCTAAGGACAGCAACTCTAATAGTAGAATTTAAAAGTGTGATATTTAGGGGCACCTGGGTGGCTCAGTCAGTTGAGTCTCTGACTCTTGGTTTCAGTCCAGCCTCAGGGTCCCAGGGTCTCAGGATTAAAGCCCTGAGTCTGGCTCCAAGCTCAGTGGAGAATCTACTTTGAATCCCTTTTCTCCCTTTCCCTCTGACCCTTCCACTGTGCTCTCTCTCAAACAGATAAATATTTTTTAAAAGTGTGATATTTAATGAACATAACAATTTATTCTTGATGCTCTTTAAATACATATTAATGGCTTGTGCTCCTAAGTGGGAGAAATACAGAAAGCACAGATCCCTGAGGACATACCTCAAAGACTGAACAAAGTAAGTAAATAAATAAATAAGTAAATAATAAATAAATAAATAAATAAATAAATAAATAAATAAATAAATAGATTAATTAAAAGATTGAACAAAGTCTTCTGGGTCTAGATTCCTCACACGTTATTAGACATCTGCCAATTTCCAGTATTGTGCTAAGAAATTCCAAATGTGCAATTCCATTTAAACTTCACAACAAGTTATGAGTCAGTAATATTATTAGGCTTTTTTAGATGAGAAAACTGGCATTCAAAAACTGAAGTGGTTTTCCCCAGGTCTCATATTTGTAAGAAGGATTAAAACCTGGGTTCCCAGAATCACAGCCTGGGACTTTGTGACATATAACTCCTCATTAATGAAACAGAAAAATGGCAAACAAACAACAGAATGAAAAATAGAGAGGGAGATATAAGATATGGAGTTAATTATCCTGAAAAAGAAAATCCAATGCCCAATGACCAACAGAAAAGAGGCTGCAAAAGAGATAGTTACTGTAAAAATTAAAAGAGACTGATAAAAAAGGGGGGTCTCCAGGTGACAGGTTAATATATATAACAGGATTGAAAGGACTTAGGCAAATGCATCAGATTTTGCCATTATGTGAATGAACAGCAGAATGTTTAGAAATATAATCTTTAAATGGAAAGGATAATGATTTTTATGGATAGATTCACATTTGCTTAGAATGGTCTATTAAAAACAGGGTTTTATTGGTTTAAGGAATAGCTCCACTCAAGTTCAAGAAAAATATGCTTATAATGAGAATAGACATGCCTTAAAATTTGTCAGGACCCTGGAGAACAGACTTTTTTTTTGGTCAGGGCATTTTGGCTTTTATTCAGCACATATCCTCTCTCTGTTAAATGATTAGCTACCCATTGATTACCCATCCTCTTATGTAATTACTGATGTTTCAGAACATGGATATTTAGTTTGCCTGGCTAGCTCTAACTCAAAATCAAGGAATTCTTATTGATTATACTCTAATACTCCACCTCCACTTGGTAAATGCTCCAGAGAGAGAGAGAAAGGATTTATTGGAGCTGACCACTTTTTTTTTTTTTCAATCAACTAAGTCTTGGGCTAGCTTTTGCCTAGTGATCATTCCTTTTACTAAATAGTATACTAGGGAATCACACAGTGACTTCTGTGTACAACAGAGACATTTAGATAGTTGTGTTTCAGCAAGATTCCCTTAGAAGTCAGTATATGTGGGACAGGTTATTATAACTGTAAAATCTTATGTCAGAAAGGAAAAGATGATATAATATTTAAGTGGGTGTACTGGGTCATACAGATAGAAACTGTATTAAAGTGAATTCAGTGATAATAACAATGTGTGTTATTTTAAAAAGTAACAGATTAAAGGTTTATTGCAAAAGTTAGATGAACATTAACTATTGGCATTATACCCTAAATGCCATAAAATCTCAATTAAACAAAAACTAAATACTTTTCCTTTTAAAAAGTTGTTTCAAAGGTAAATTAAGAAAATTTATAAATCATATTGAATGAACTACATGTTGATTTATATTTACTAACTTGTGATGCGGATGGGAATCTGAAAAAAAAGGTGATTTTTTAAGTAAGGCTTTAAGTAAGAGTTATCTGAAAACATGATAACAGGAATCTTAGGAAAGTTACATAAATTTTCTTATTTATTCTCTACTTTCTTTACTTTTCTTTTTTTTATCAAGTTCAGATTTTTAAAAAATGAAATACTTTTCTCCTCAATAATTTGACTCCACTATGATTGTAATATTTGTTTTTCTTTCTGGGCTAAGTTGCGCAACTAGAAATATTCAAAACTGAAGTAGAATTGGTAGGAGATCTTGCCTTAACTAACATACGTTATACAGACCATTTGTCCACATGACTATTTCCCATAATTTGCCACAGTTAATGTACCTTCTTACTCTATTTGTTGGTAGTATTCTTAAAGTCATAGTTACTGACTTATTTTTCCCTGTTCCCTTGCTGGTACCTCCATGCCAGAACATTTTAGTTTTGAGCAAGACACTAAACTATTCACTGGTTACAAATTCCAGGTCATTTCATGAACTGTTTTGGACTTACAGACACCCATCCTCAATCAAAGAATATTAATGTCAAATAAAAGAAACACTTCAGATACTTTTATCAATTTTGGCTTATCCAAGCTATATTTTATTTGATATGCAACTGTAAGTAAGCCACCTAAAATTTCAACAAATTCAGGAAGAAATTATTTAATTTCAACCTTGTAAAAAGTAAGGAGTCTTCCTATTTAATAAGTTCTTCAGTCAGTAACTGCAGTTCGTTTGCTAGGAGACTTTGAAATATACCAGAAAACAGGCTGGCTGGCAGGTTGGTTTGTGCTGCAAGATATTCTGACAACCTGTCAAAGTTCCACTTTTCTCACATTCTACCAACTTCTCTTTTCTAAAGAAAGCATGAAATGTCAAAATGACAGGTGCCAAAGCGCAGCAGCATCCAGCTTCTGGGCCTATTACCTTAGGAAGGAAAGAGTTGAAAAGTGTGCAAGTGACATATGCTGAAGAGTGATATGATTTGCCAGGTAAAGGAGTGGCTTGATGGTGCTTGTGTTAACCCTTTGGTGCTAGCTAATTTGAGTTATATCCTCTGGGAGTAAGTTCTATGAGTATCTGTAGATAAAATATAGCTTTTGAAGCAATAACTTCAATAAGTGGGCACCCCTTTCTTTAGTGTTGTTGACTTTCTTCACCTAATTTATTGAATGTAATCAATATCACATGGTTAAAAGTAACTGCTGTTGTAATTCTTAATATTTTAAATGGATGGATAAAGCAATATTGCCACAAGAAAGACTAAAACATAGAAAATTATTACAATTATATCTGCATAAAATCTGTGTGTATGTGTGTGTGTGTGTGTGTGTGTGTGTGTGTGTGTACATACCTATGTGGAGAGTTAAGTATGGCTTGATTAATTTATATTAATTAGGAAAAAGTCAATTTAAGTTATTGGGCAAGACTGAGTTATAAAATAAGTTTTGTGGGGGTTTTTAATTTATTTTTTTAAGATTTTATTTATTTGACAGAGAGAAACACAGCCAGAGAGGGAACACAAGCAGGGGGAGTGAGAGAGGGAGAAGCAGGCTTCCTGCCAAGCAGGGAGCCCAATGTGGGACTCGATCCCGGGTCTCCGGGATCATGACCTGAGCCGAAGGCAATCGCTTAACCAGCTGAGCCGACCTGAGCCGAAGGCAATCGCTTAACCAGCTGAGCCACCCAGGTGCCCCTAAAATAAGGTTTAAAAAATTTTACTTTATTACTTTCAAGTTGAGATTCTGTCTAAATGAATATACATGGTTAACTTGCAACTAACTTCCAGCTATTTCTTTATAATGTGCAAAGATCTACAAAAGAGCATTTTTTTTCCTAAATGATAAAGAGGTCTTTATTACTTGTGTTAATTATTATTTTGTATTGCAAACAAATATGTTTGAGGACAATGGAAATAGATAAGTAATGTTTTGTGATCATACTGTTAGCCAGGAGAGGAATGAACAAGAAATCTAATTACTGAAATATGGCTGAGAGGAAGAAAATAATTTGAATTCCAAGGAGGAAGGTGGGAAGGCTTTACAAAGTTAAGAATGAGAATAGGAAAGGATTCCTTAGGAGAGAGAGAGTGAAAGAGAGTGAGAGAGAGCGAACAAGAGAGAGCAAGCGAGAGATGAGAGAAGGAAAGGGAGAGAGAGGGAATGAGATTTTTTCTACATTCTGGGAGAAAACAAGATTTGATGGTACAAGTCTGGAGACATAATCCTATCTGAACTCTGAAAAGTAACATCATGTAGCAGTTGGGAGTTAAGAGTCTGCAGTTGTACTCTAATAACTGTGAGTTTGTACTTGTTACTCAATTCAAGTGGTCCACAATTTATCTACCAGTAAAACAGAGACACTTGAAATATCTGCCTCATAGTATTGTTGTGAGAAATTAAATGTGATTGTGTGTGTAAACTAGTAGTTATTCCATGATTGTATCTTTGGAAAACCAGTTTTATTTTATTTAAATTTTTTTTAAAATATATTTTTTATTTTTAAATAATCTCTACATCCAATGTGAGACTCAAACTTACAACCCCAAAATCAAGAGTCTCAAGATCTCCTGACTGAGCTACACAGGCATCCCAAGATTTAAAGGACTCTCCTTCTCTTGTATTCAGAAATTGAAATACATTGGAATGGGAAATTGGACAAAGAAGGAAGTTAGAAATCTCTTACTACAAGAAAAAGAGGACTTTAATTAACCAAATTGCTTATTGTATACTTTGATAATATTTACACTACAGTAGTTATATGTATTTACAACAGTTATAGAGATAGTTAATTATGTGTGATGTTACTGATAAAAATTTATAATAGCAATTGCTAGTAAGTAATAAGCATTTTTTAAAAAATTAATTGTCATGTAGTACTGTAAGAGTTAAGGACTACATGTAGTATGTAACTAACCCCCACTTATAACCCATTTGGGAATACTCTAGCCACAGGTATCTACCTTATTTTCCACCAATGAAATTCATACAAATTAGATTGAAAGGTGAAAGGCAGACAGAAGTGATATTGTTACTCTTAGCGACAATAAACAGGTGAGTAGATTCAAGTCTTGTAAAAATTTGCAGGAGCTTCTTAGCAAATCATCTGATGCTGGGCTCCAAGCTTTAGTGATTATTCCTTCAGTTTCTGTAATTTTTTGATTCTCTGAATGAAAATGAAAATGAAATTTAATAACAAATATGAGATACTAGCAGTTTCCCTGACCTTAGACTATTTCTGCCAGTGGTTCTATAAGTACCTAATTTTTTATCTTATATCCTATCCATCCCTCAAGGAATAATTAGAGGGGTTTATGCTTTTGTTTTGATCAATCTCAAGTACAGCATATGTTACCAGAAGTAATTCCAGAAAAGAGACCTTCAAAGCTGGTTAGTGTTGAAGGAAGCAACAGTGATGGAGAGCAGAAAATAGGACAGTGATATTCCAAAGAATTCAGTGTCAAACTGCTATTTTAAATTATTACCTGTATAAGAGTTAAATGAAGCAAGTCTGGTAGCTTCTACAATACAATATCACATAGGTTGTGAGTCACTCGAGGATTGTAAAGTAGCATGGCTGATTCTAATTATACTGGAGAGCATTCAGGAAAAAAGTTAAGATCAGCACTTTGAATTTTCAGCTTAAGGTATGGTCAGAAAGCCATAGAACTTCTATGATTATCCTGAAAGTCTCCACTTATATAGCTGTAAAACTTATCTATCTGGGAAAAAAAAAAAGAGGAACTAACAATTAATTCTTCAGGTTGGAAAACCAATTGAGTTAATAGATGTGTAAGGTCTCATATGAAACCTAGGGCAGTGTTTGGAAAACAGTGGGACCTAAGGATTGAAATGGGATATTTGGATAGATGAAGATGAATATGAGTACTGTGACTTTCTAAATCTTATAGAACTTCCCTAACGGTAGATGCAGATCCCCAGCAAATAGTGTACTTTGCTTGAGTGCCTATAATGAGCTAATCTGAGGCAGTGCCCTTTCTTTTTTTTTTTTTTTTTTTTTTTTTTTTTAAGA
>PITA01025240.1:0-24750 GCA_004023965.1 Spilogale gracilis
TGTGGAAAGAGCCAAGGTGCCCATCAACAGATGAATGGATAAAGAAGATGTGGTACATATATACAATGGAATACTATGCCTCCATCAGAAAGGATGAATATCCAACTTTTGTAGCAACACGGACTGGACTGGAAGAGATTATGCTGAGTGAAATAAGCCAAGAAGAGAAAGTCAAGTATCACATGGTTTCACTTACTTGCAGTGCATGAGGGGTAACCTGGAGGTCAGTGGGAGAAGGAAAGTAAATGGGAACTAGGGTAATCCAGGGAGGGAAACGAAACAACAGAGACTTTGGACACAGAAACAAACTGAGGGACTTGGAGGGAGGGGGGTTGAGGGATGGGAGAGCCTGGTGGTGGGTACTGGGGACGCCTAAAGCGTGGAGCACTGGGTGTGGGGAATGGGGAATGAATCTTGGAACACTGGAAAAAAAATTTTAGTAACAATAAAAAAAAAAAGAAAAAAAAGAAAAAAAAAGAAAATAAAGTTCAAAAGCTTGGAGATGATTCTACATTTAATTAGTGACAGAGCTAGACAATGCAGGAGATGGAGCTCATATTTATTGACCGTGTCTCATGTGTAAGACCATGTTAAACATATTCATCTTTAAAGGTCACAACTCCCCTCTGCAACAGGTGGTATCTCATTTTTATACACAAAAATTGAGGTTCGTGATAATTTACTTTTATCATGGGATATACTAAGTCACCAGGTAGATTCCTTTGATTCCAAACCCCATGCTTCTTTAACAATAGCGGACTATGCCACAATCTTCCTGGTTTCCACTAGTGCACTCTACACTGATCACTTTCTGGGGAAGACAGATCCATTTCAGTAGAAACATTGGCATCCAAAGGGTGGGTATGTTTCTACATTGTGAAAAGAATGAGCATTGATGCGATTATTGGCAAGGTTGAGGAGACAATGTAGATCTGATCTGGACAACATAGAGCACTGAGTCAGAAAGGCAGACCTGGAAGAAACAGAAAATTATGCCTCTGTATAGACAGAGCAAGTATTATCATACACTTAGGGAAAGGAGGGATAGAGATTGGCAGATGAGTAGGAAAAGGGCAGTTGGGGTCCACCAAAGGGGACTTGATCTTTGTAATTTTGGTGCTGTTCTTTTTTTCCCAGATTCTTTCCTTTTTTATTGTCGAAAAATCCACAGAACATGAAATTCACCATTTCAAAGTGTCCAATTCAATGGTATTTAGTACATTCACAATGTTGTACAAGCATTACCACTGCCTAGGTCTAGAACTTCATCATCTTCAAAGGAAAAATCATATCCATTAACACAGTTTCCTTTCTTTTGAAAGTCAAGTGAGAGAGCAGCTGTTCAGGCTCAGACTGAAACACTGAGCTGTGAAACAGAAAGCTTCCAGCTGAGAAATAATCAAGACCATCTCCCAGTTTCCCAGTCATTCAATTTCTCCCTGCTGCTGAAATGTTCAGGGAACAGCCATCTCTTTAAATCCAGCCCCTAATCGAAGTCCATCGGCACAGACTGACAGAGAGCTGGAAGTTCATAAACCAAGTTGGTTCGACATCAATTCTTGTCGTGAAATAAGAGAATTATCATTGAAAACATGATATAAGACTCCATTGGCAGAATGTACTTTTGGGTCATTAAGACTTTACTACCCATACACATAAAACCAACAAAACTTGGTGTGTGCAAGCCTGGTGGGGAAGAATCTCTTGTAGTTATTACTGAAAAGGAGGAAAAAGAGGTTTGCAGTAAAATGTTAACACATTTTAGTGTTTCTAGACCAAAAGAAATAAAAGAAAGTGCCCAAAATAGTGAAGGGATATTGCCCGGGAGCATGCAAGGGGACAAAAAGGAGCAATAGGGTTGAGGACAGAACTGAAGAAGGAAAACAATGTAGTCTATTGGAAAGTTTCTTCCGTGGAGCAGCATGCCTGCCTCCGATAGAAAGAGCAAAAGAAACTGATCATTGATTTTTTTTTTTCCCCAATAGGTCATGCTCCATTCACAGTAACCATGTGAGGTACTGTCTGCAGAAACCCACCAGATGGGCTGGGTAGAGAGGGAGAACACGCGGGATGATACAAGGGAATACAAATCAGTCACTTTTATGGCAGCGTCGCTGGAAGTTTAATGGGAATGGCAGACGGCAAGAGTTTTTTTTTTTAGTATGCATTTGATATCTTTCTTTGGGGAACCAATTTATTTTGATATTTTACCTCAAACATCAAAATGATACACAGTACTGGAGGCTCTCAGCAGGCTTTCTTAGCTTGTCCCCAGAATGGGGACAGATTCAATCTCCCAACCTCTCAGGTTGCAATTCATTAGAAGGGAGAACAAGGCAACTAACAATGTAAGACACGTGGACCAAACATTTACAAAGAACATTCCACCGCTCTGCATATACTCTTTGGAAAATCTCAGTAGGCAGAATAGAGAACAATTTTGACTTTAATGGCTTTGATACAGTTTTTTTAATGGATACAATAATCTTAAATATTCACCTTTAAAGACACTTTGCTGAATGAGTAGCCATGTCCACCTCCAAGCCCAGAATGTAATGTTCAACTCAGTTGTAGGTCCTGGTTTGAGATCATGAAATAAAGCATCACGATTCTCTTATTTTTCACCCTTTTCCCAAGGTGAGTGGTCAGTTCAAGGTAAATTGCTAAGACAAGAAAGGGGGATTCTAAGTAGGATCTAAGCTTCTTAAAATGCTGCTGGATTCAAAATGATCTATTTTTATTTGCTTTTAATAAAACTGTCCTGCTTTCTTTCACATAATTCATCTACCCTGGTGTCGAGAAGGAAACATCCTGCTTTAATGCATGGATGGCTCTTAATCCCTCTTTGTCGGTCCCGGTGTTTAAATTATTTAAAGAGAAGTCTGGTTAATCCAAAGATACCGCTAATTGACAGACTTCATTTGTGTTAATAATGTGAGGTGAGAGTATTCGACCAGTGTAGGCAAATTTTTTTCTGAGCCGGAGGCCACGGAACAGATTAGTGCTTCCTGAATGGTTAGCTCTCTCAAAGAGATATTTTTCCTAAAATTTAAAATGTTTTTGATTGTTTCTTTCTTTTTTATTACTTCTGTATCAAAAGCCCCCACAACTTTGTATCTTGACCTAGTGACACCTGAGGCAGGATTGGTGATAAATGTCAGTATCAGGAACCCTCCCGGAGATGAAGCAGGAAGGAAATAGCAATTATGATTTGTCAGGTAGGTGTTTGAAAGGGGAGAAATTAACTGAATAGCCTCTCATGATCAGATTCACTGGTTTTCTTTCTTTTTTTTTCTAAAGATTTTATTTATTTGACAGAGAGAAACACAGCCAGAGAGGGAACACAAGCAGGGGGAGTGAGAGAGGGAGAAGCAGGCTTCCCGCTGAGCAGGGAGCCCGATGTGGGACTCAATCCCGGGTCTCCAGGATCATGACCTGAGCCGAAGGCAGTGGCTTAACCAACTGAGCCACCCAGGCGTCCCTGGTTTTCAAAATGAATTTAACAATTCATAAGAGCAAGATGTTCACTCTTTTGTCTGACTAAATCCCAGTGAATCAGAAGTAGTAAGAAAACAGTATACACAGTATTTGACGATAATAGACTGTAGGATGGCAGAATAATTGACTGTACGTCTTGTGTAAAACAAGACTTGTGTTTCCTCCATTGGGATTATTTTTGCTGGAATGCACTGGGGAAAGTCATGAAGAAGCAACAGAAATATTAGCACTGAAAAATTAGATTACGAGGGCAACACAAATTTCACTGGTATTGTGTTACTGAGCAACACAACTCGAAAGTTTATCAAGAAAAAATCTGCAATTATAATTGATATATAGGGAAAAATGACTGAAATTCATTTACTTAATGACTTAATCTTTGCCAAATCTTTAAAACTTTGGTTTGAAATAGAAAGCAGAGGTGAAGGGTAAGAGTGAGAAAGTAGGTATAAATTTACCTCTCTGAGAAGCACCAGGCGATAAACAGGCCAGAGAAATGTATGGTATCCCAGAAAGTTAACAGTGATGAAAATGTTCTCTCCAGGAACCAATGGATTATTTCCTGTGAGCTCACTGATTCTTTAAGCATGGCCAATGATGGAGAGAGTCTCATCCCAAATGGCTGTCCTCTGAGACAATTCAATTACCTACGAGGCATTTCCTTTCCCTTCTCAGTGATGCATGTCTGGAGGTTCTGAGCCTAGAAAAATAATCCTGCTAATAATGGACAAAATATGCCATGTATTAATTATGTGCTGAGTTTGATTGCAATTATTCAATTATTAAACCTTTTTTGAAGTTCCTTGATATACTTGCTTATTATGCCTACAACTTATAAATATGAATACAAATATTAAGTGCACCTTTTAAAAACTGCTTTAAGGGGGCACCTGGGTGGCGCAGTCATTGGGCGGCTGCTTTCGGCTCAGGTCATGATCCGGGAGTCTTGGGATCGAGCCCCACATTGGGCTCCTTGCTTGGCAGGAAGCCTGCTTCTCCCTCTCTCCCTCCCACTGCTTGTGTTCCCTCTCTAGCTGTGTTTCTCTCTGTCAAATAAATAAATAAAATCTTTAAAAAAAACTGTTTTAAGGTTGTAGAGGCACCTGGCTGGCCTAGTCGGTAGAGCAAGAGACTCTCGAACGCATGGTTGTGAGTTCAAGCCCCCTGGCGAAGGTAGGGATTACTTAAAAAAAAAAAAAAAAGGCACCAACCTATCTACGAGTGTAGTCAAAAATGTTTAGAGATCAGTCTTCTAAATCACTAGTACTATATTTCTCTAGGGAAGATAAGGCTTAAAGTTGTTCAGTGAAAGGACATTTAAGTATTAAGATAAGATAAATGTGGTCGCAGGAATGTGAATTCTCAATGGCCCACTTAAAGCTTTCCAACTTTCAGCATCTCTTTCAGTCTTTCATTGTCCTTTAGTCTACATAATCTTCAGTGGTTTTAATACAGCCTTATGTGTCAGAAATCCCCAGATCTGTAGTTTCATCTTCCTGTTTTCTTGATGCTGTTGTTAGGGCCTGCCTAGCCTGAAGGCCGGCAGAACAGGCTCTGAAACTTCCTGGCGACTTAGGCCTCTGCATATCTAAGACCCCCTGGTGATTGATGCCTTGACAAGGCCTGTGTTAACCAAATGGAGGCAGATTGGTCAAGGAACCATCTGTGCATCTTGCTTCCTTGCCCCAGTACCAGAAATGTGTGAGCAGTCCAGGAACTGGGGAGGGGACTAAAATGTTATCTCACCCAACCAGGAAAATTACTGTGTAACTCTTGCTTGCTGTTTAAAACGTATATAAACCCCTAGACCCTTGCATTTGGGGTCCTTGCTGAAACCCGCTGTGCCGGGCAGATGCTTGGACCCTAGCTAGCTGGAAATAAACCTCACGGTGTGATTTGCATTATCCTGAGCGTCCTCGGTTTCTCTTTGGGGAGGCGGTCGACCTCGGACTTTAACAGCTGTGCCTTCTGGTACATCGACTATATAGCACATTTGTAAAATCAGGTGTTTTGCCTTATCGTCCTCACTCATTTATTTTTCAGAGATTGATTCTCTGGGTTTCCAGCTCTAATAAGCACGTCTTTTCAACTAATTTTCTTCAGCAGTAGTGGAGTAAATTAGATACAATCTATACATTAGCACTTTCATGTTAATATATAAAATATATCTGAAAGCATTATAATCTGGGTCACGTGTATTAATTTCTCTCACGTGCCCCCAACCAAATTGCCTAACCTCTCAAACAAATTTCAGCCTACTAGCATTGGTGCCATCATACAGCTGGTGGCAGTTCCTTCAATTGCAGCAGTGATGCTCCCTGTCAGGACTGAGGTCCAACCAGCAAGTGGTAAGTTGGGCAAAAGGCACAGAAGGATACTGAGAACACCAAGAGTCGATAAATCCACAAGGCTAGGGCATATAAGGTAAAGAAGTGCAGACTCAGGGAGACCTGGCATCAAGGAGTTCCAGAGATAGATATCAGGCAGATAGATTGCCAGGGAAGAAACCCACAGTCTCAGAAGAGAATGATCGAAGGCAGAAATGATTCAAGGTTAGAACTCTAGTATCTAGAGGCAAAAACACTAAAAAAAAAAAAAAAGAAGAGAGAAAGGGAGAGAGAGAAATTTATGAGGCAAGGACTCTTGAAAAGCAAAACCATGACCCAAATGCAAGAATTGGACCATAAAGGGAGATCTTGATGTCATGTAGTAAGGCAAAAACTGAATTTACTAGAAGCAGGGTACACTTTTAAAATACTGGTAGTGCTCCAGCTGGCTTGCTACTTCATTGCCAAGATATATATCTAAGTTCATATATTCTATTTGCTACAGAGTCAGCAAGTGGGTTGGGGTAAATTGACCCTACTGGGAGGAGCCGAAGGGAAGTAGACTCAGGAAAGGGACTTGCTAACCTGAGCAAGAATCTTGCTAATCAGTGCTATGAAGTGCTGGCAAATTGTGTGGTTCATTTAATTTCTGTTTCCAAATTGAATTTCAACTGGCTATGTTCCACAGTAAGAGATTATTATAAATACTTTTAAATAACATCAGCCTGTAGGATGAAATATTATTAGATCTGTCGCTAAAATTGTATGCCCTGATCCACGGGCTGTATATGTCAGGTTTTTTTTTCGGAGAAACAGAATATATATATATATACAATCTCCTATTGGTTCACACACACACATGCATACACACACAATGGCTTCATACAATCACACAACTGTGGAGGTAGGCAATCTATAGGGTAGGCTGGCAAGCTAGACTCAAGAAAGAGGTGGTGCAGTCTTTTTGCTCTTAAGGTTTTCAACTGATCTGTTCGATGAGGCTCATTTGCCCACTTACACTATGGAAGGTAGTCTGCTTTACCCAAAGTCCACTTATTTATATGTTAATCTCATCTAAAAAATATCCCCACAGTAACACCCAGACTAAGGTTTGACCAAATATCTGGGTACCATGGTCCACCCCATTTGACATATATAATCATCATCCAGGAGTTTGTATATAAATTCAGTTCAACAAAATTCATTGTTTACTTTTGATTTGGCACTATACTGGGTGCTATGAATCTATTAGAAACGGTTGAGATGGGCAGTGGCAATATCAGTTATGGAAATACTGCGATATTCCAGGCAATGGTGGAGGACATGAAATAAAGCAGCAAAGGGAATGATAGTGGAGAGAAATGGACAGACAGAAGATACTCTGTCTTTTCAGTAAGACCTGGGGAATAATTATATTGAGAGAGGGTGAGGAAGAAGGCATACGGACATTTGGGTGGATGGACATGGAATTTATTCAAAATACCCTAGTACAACTAGTGGAAGTTATTCAGTGGGTACTGGATGTGTATTTATAAGGATCTAGAGGTCTGGATATAGACATAGACTTAACTAGTTGGCCAGGTCAAAAAAATTAAGAATCATTTTTGAGCCCCTTCCTTCATCCAAATAAATAAACCAACCACAATCCGGTCAGCTCAAAGTTTGAAATTTACTCTCAACCTCCTACTTTTTCCCTACTTCCTTGCTAGAAACCTAGGGCAAATCATCACTCCTTCTTGCCTGGATTATAGCAACAGCTTCCCAACTGGTCTTTCTGCTTCTAGCTTTGAATCCCCATCATGGTTTATTACGAATTACTCACTGTGACTCTTAAAGCATAACCCATATTGATGAAACTGGAGGACATCAGGCATTATGAAATAAGCCATGTACAGGAAGAAAAAACAAAACTGTATGATCTCACTTATATGTGAAATCTTAAAAGTAGAATACATAGAAGCAGGGAGTAGAATGGCTTGCCAAGGATGGGGAGGTGAGGGATATGGGGAGATGCCGGTCAAAGAGTACAGTGTTGTATTTGTATAAAATGAATAAGTCTAGAGATACGATATACAGCATGATAATTAGAGTTAAAATACTGTATTGAATACTAGAAATTTGAGAGAGTAGATTTCAGGTAACTTCACCACATACAAAATGGTAACTATGTGAGGAAGTGGTATGTTTATGAACTTGATTGTAGTGATCATTTCACTCTGTATATGTATGTCAAACCATATTTTATATCTTAAATATATACAATTTATATGTTTAAAAAGTTCAGTGGGGTGCCTGGGTGGCTCAGTCAGTTAAGCATCTGACTCTTGATTTTGGCTTAGATCATGATCTCAGGGTCATGGTGTTGGGCCCTGCATTGGGCTCTGTGCTCAGCAGGGGGACTGCTTGAGATACTCTCTCCCTCTCCTTCACCTTCTGTCCCTCTCCCCACTTAAGCCCATGTGTGTTCTCTCTCTCGCTCTCAAATAAATAAATAAATAAACAGATCTTTTAAAAATATACAAAAGGTTATAAATCATATCCTGCCATGTCCCTGATGAAAATTATAAAATTGATCTCCATTTCAATCAGAGCAAAAGGACAAGTATTAATGATGGTCTATAGGGTTCTAGATAAAGGCCCATTTCATTGTCTTATTTATCTTATTATTTGTCTTATTATTACTCTCACTCTTCTCCTACCACACTGGTCTTGATGTTCTTTAAACCTGCCTGGCATGTGTTTGCTTCAGGACCTTTGCATCATCTGTTCCCTATGTCAGGAATATATATCCTCCAGATAGCTACATGGCTCACTTTGTCAGTTCATTCAAGTCCCAACCCAATGTTACGATCCTGCTAAAGCCTTTAGTGACACTCTTATATAAAATAGCACCTTGATGCCTTAACTTGTTTTATTTTTTTATAGCACTTATTGTTCATCAATATATTTATTTGTATCTTCACTAACTAGAATACAAACCAAATGAAAAACTTCATTTTGCTTACATATCTATTTCTGGCATCAGATTCATTGTATATGGATGCTCGACATAGTCACAAGATTTGATGGATCACCCATGAAATCTTATAATGTGAAAAGAGGTCTCTATGGAGCACTGAAAGAAACCAACATTTAAGAGATGAATAGGGGAAAAACCCCCAATGAAATTATAAAGTGACCACATATGTGGAGAAGAGATACCCAGGTTACCAAAATAGAGGAAGGAGAGAATTTCAAAAAGGAAGGAAAACAAATGAAAAAATAAGTTATGCTGTTTAGATTTGCCATTTTTAAGGTCAGTGATTCTTATTGAGGCTATATGAGTAACTCTGAAAGTAAATTGACTAAAAGTGCATTGAGACCACAATACTCACAAATTGTTTAGAATTGTTTTATAATGAAGAAAGATAGAAGGTATTCAGAGTTAAATGACAATTGCAAGGTATTTGGAAGTGAATACTTAGATTTATTTTATATTATAGCTGGATTCAAGAATATGTTTTAATCTCTGAATAAATAGAAATACTGGACTCTGAAATGACTAAGCAAATTGAAGTTTCTTTTTTTTTAAAAGAAATTTATTTATTTACTTGCCCGAGAGAAACACAGCCAGAGAGGGAACACAAGCAGGGAGAGTGAGAGAGGGAGAAGCAGGCTTCCTGCAGAGCAGGGAGCCCGATGCAGGCCTGGATCGCAGGACCCTGAGATCATGACCTGAGCCGAAAGCAGAGGCTTTAACCCACTGAGCGACCCAGGCACCCCAAATTGAAGTTTAATACAATTTTTTATTAGTCACAGTGAGAGATTTGTAGTATCTGCTGGGATCTATAAACGATTGCCCTAAAACCACATCTCATTTCATGAGCAGTTTCAGCTGGGATAGGACCAGAGCCCATGTGTATCTTTGCATCTGAAGAGGCAGTAGAATTTCTAGCTAGAAAGATTGATAGAGAGAGGAGCAAGAGATACGTATAGATATAGAGAAGAGACAGTTCAGGGGAGCTGAGCTAGGTCTCAAGGGGAAGAAGCAAGTTCAGGGATATTCCATAATGAGGCCATGGAGGCCATTGAATCAAGCAGATTTTTTCTGGAATGGTGGTGATGGGTGGTGGTGAGAGGCAAACAAGAAGGACAATACTTCCTCAAATACCATAGGAGAGGAGATAAATAGGTAGGTAAATAAAATAAGATTACATGATCAAGAGAAGATAGTATAAACCCACAGAAGAAGGAAACGGAAATCTGGAACAAGAACCAAGAACTAACAACAGAAAAAAATGAATGAGGATTTACATGCAGTTAGTCAAGTGTAGGTAGTAAGTGAGATGCTGGGCCTGTAATTTGTCCAACTCCATAGATAGCTCGCATCCTGAGGCTCCTTTGTTCTCTGGTAAAATCTGCCAGAAGCAAAAATTTATTTAAGTAGGCACAATGTAAGAAACACTGCCGGGTACTGTGGGGTTTCAATAGGAAATTTCTTCAATGGGGGCTGTATTGTTAGAATACTTGAGAAAGTAGCAAAGGGAAAGCTACTGAATCCTAAGGATTTGTTCTTTGAAAGAGAAATGGCCAAAAAAACTCCAAACAAAACAAAACAAAACAAAACAAAATGAAAGGGCACCTCATCTTAAGATGGTAGTAGCAAAGACATAGTTATAATCAATCATACTCTCTGTATATCATGTATTCTTGAATTTTTAGGAGATATAACTTGTTTACTGGCCTCGATATGCGTGAGGTTGGTTGGTTCACAATTATGGAACTTTTGTTCCCTCTCATCATTGCTTTCAACTTTGCTACTTCTGATATCCCTTCCATATTACGTAACAAATACCTTAAAACTATCGTGAACAGATGCCATAACTTTCTGGTCACTGGTCACATTCATTATTTAAAAAGTCATGTAATTTATTTATTTATTGTTAAGATATATGTGTTTTTATTTTTTTAAGTTTTTCATTAAATTTCAGTAAGTTAACAGACAATATTATAATGGTTTCAGGGATACAATATAGCAATTCTTCACTTCCATACATCACCCAATTCTCATGACAAGTGCAGTCCTTAATCCCCACCATCTATTCCCACCCCCCACCTCCCCTCTGGTAACCGTCAATTTGTTCTCTAGAATTAAGAGTGTGCTTCTTGGTTTTTGTGTCTCTTTTCCCCCCTATGATTGTTTGGTATTTGTCTTTCTCTGACTGACTTATCTTGCTTAACATAATACTGTCTAGGGGTGCCTGGGTGGCTCAGTTGGTTAAGCAACTGCCTTTGGCTCGGGTCATGATCCTGGAGTCCTGTGATTGAGCTCTACATCAGGCTCTCTGCTGGGCGGGAAGCCTGCTTCTCTCTCTCTCACTCCCCCTGCTTGTTTTCCCTCTCTCGCTGTGTTTTTCTCTGTCAAATAAATAAACAAAATCTTTTAAAAAATACTGTCTAGCTCCATCCATGTCATTGTAAATGGCATGATTCCATTCTAAAAAAGTCATATAATTTAAAAACTCCAATATTCAAAGCTTTCCTCAGAGTGATATCAGGAGACACTTACCTGCTACTGATGGAAAATATGACCTTTTCTTCTACCTTTTTAAAGCAAAACTTCTATAGGGTCAGGAGAGAGAAGAGAGAATAAGAGAGACAGTAGACTGTACCAATTTGCATTCCCACCAACAGCATAGGAGGGTTCCCCTTTCTCTGCATCCTCACCAGCACCTGTTGTTTCCTAACGTGTTAATTTTGGCCATTCTGACTGGTGTGAGGTGGTATCTCACTGAGGTTTTGATCTTTATTTCTCTGATGCTGAGTGATATTGAGCATTTTTTCATGTGTCTGTTGGCCATTTGGATGTCTTCTTTGGAGAAGTGTCTGTTCATATGTTCTGCCCATTTCTTGACAGTACAGCCACTCTGGAAAACAGTATGGAAGTTCCTCAAGAAGTTAAAAATAGAACTACCCTTTGACCCAACAATCGTACTACTAGTTGTACACCCAAAAGACACAAATGTTGTAATCTGAAGGGGCACCTACACCCTAATGTTTATAGCTGCAATGTCCATAAAGCCAATGTGGAAGGGTCCCAGATGTCCATAAACAGATTACACACACACACACACACACACACACACACACACACACACACCCTGGAATATTACTCAGCCAGAAAAAAGATGAAATATTACCATTTACATCAATGTAGATGGAACTGGGAGGTATCATGCTGAGTGAAATAAGTCAGAGGAAGATAATTATCATATGATTTCACTCATATGTGAATTTAAGAAACAAAATAGGATCGTAGGGGAAGGGACGGAAAAATAAAAATAAAAATAAGACAAAGTCAGAGAGGGAGACAAACTATAGGAGACTCTTAACTCTAGGAAACACACTGACAGTTCCTGGAGGGGAGGTGGGTGAGAGAATGGGATAAGTGGGTGATGGGTATTAAGGAGGGCACATGAGGTAATGAGCAATGGGTGTTATATGCAACTGATGAATTACCGAAGTCTACATCTGAAACTAATGGTACATTATATGTTAACTAATTGAATTTAAATAAAAAAGAACTTTCAAAAATTAATCTTTCAGGTCTTCCAGGATTTAGGTGACTCTTCGGTTTGTATTTTTCCTAATGTTGGCTCGGCATTCGAAGATGTTTCCATCAGTATGGGCTCTCCAGGAAAAAATACTTTTACACTCACTGCAGTGGGGAAAAAGTAGACGGGAGCACCAAGCATTGGTGATGAAATACTTCTATGTAGAAGTGAGACATGCTACTTCTGCTACATTTCATTGGTCAGATCACAGCACATGGCCACCTCCCACAGCTTCAGCAGGAAACTTCCATGTGGCCACAGGTGGAAAGAATTTGGATATTGAAGAATAATGGTAATGCCTACCACACATGTTTTGTTTTTTTGTTTGGTTGTTTGTTTTTGGAGGGGGACACCATACAGTAACCTTCAGGGATCCTCCTGATATTGGCTGATCATATGTTACAGTCGCAACCCCTTCTCTGGGTAAAATGTTTTCTCAATTTGTGTCTGCCTATAGAGCCCTACTGTCTCTGTCCCTCCTGCACAGCATACCCCTTCATGTGGATTTAAGGGGATTGCTGAAGTTCCTTTCTGTACACTCCAGTGCTGTGGAGTACTAGGTAGTTTCCTGGGTGAGCTTCTCCCTTTCGTACCAAGAACACCACGCTACATTCTTTCCTTGATCTGCTGCTACTTGCCAGACCAGCCAGCTCTCTGCTTTCACAGCAGAGAATCAGGCAATGGTAGCTAAGTCTGTGGATACTATGCAAACTCTAAGAGGGATGTGTCAAGCTTTCCCCCAAGCTCCATCACCCCCTCTACTATACTCCTACGAGCGCCACACGCAGGTCTGAACAAGTGTCATGCCAACAGCAAGATACTTATCTCCTGATCCTGCAGAGGAAGGAGGGAGAAAGTGCTTACTACATTCTGGCTTGCCTGCCCTCTCATTAGCCTTCTTCTTTTATAGACTTTGGGAGGGGCCTGCAGAGATACTTGAGGCTAACAGAGTCAGTTCAGCAGTTTTTTGATAATAACTGAGAGAGCGGTCTGGCCCCAATTCCTAATTGGGCCTTGAGGCTTCTTTCGGGTGTGAAGAGTTTAACCATTTTTCATTCTCAGCTTTGGGCCCCAGATCTCAACTCCAAGGCAAAAGTAAAGTCAGCCTCAATATCCACTCCTACCAGTGGGCTTTGTTTCTTTTTCTTTCCCTTCATGAGTTAAAAGAAATTTAAGAAAGTAGCTCTTCCCTCGCACACTTTTTAAGTTGAGATTTAAAATCTCCCTAAGTTTAAGAAGTGGCAAAGTATTCCGCATCATGCACGTTGTCAATGTTGACTTTAAAGTTTTATAGGAAAAATGTCCAGCCTCCACGAGTATGATAATGCATTCCCTCTGCCTGTCACCCATATTCAACAATTTTTAAGACAACGTCACATTTGCTTTACCTATCCATTTTGTTATTACTCTTTCTGTTTAAGTATTTTTTAAAGATCTTATTTGTTTATTTATTTATTTGTTTATTTATTTATTTGAGAGAGAGAGAGAGAGCATGAGAGGGGAGAAGGTCAGAGGGAAAAGCAGATTCCTCACGGAGGAGGGAGCCTAATACAGGACTCGATCCCAGGACTCTGGGATCATGACCTGAGCCGAAGGCAGTGGCTTAACCAACTGAGCCACCCAGTCGCCCCTTTGCTTAAGTATTTTAAAGAAATTTTATGGCCCTTGCCATTATACAGTCCATCTTCAGCATGCATTTCTAAGAGTATGAACTTATGAGAAAACCACCCTGTCATTCTCATAGCTAACAAAATGAAGAATAATTCTGCAAAATATGTTTGTTCCCTATTGCTATGTGTGGCTGTCGACCTCCAAGATGGTGCCAGATTTAGTCTGTGTGACCGATAGCCTCCAACTGATCTGATGATACATCACTTCCAAGATTAGATTTAAAAAAAGACTGCAGCATCTATTTCGTGTGTTCTCTCACATACACCCTCTGTCCATCTTGGGTCACCTACTCTGGGGAAAAACAAGCTGACATGCTGTGAACTAGCCTGGGAAGAGGTCCACAGAATGAGGGACCAAAGGGTCTGGCTAACAGGTGGAAAGGAGTAGGGATTGGCCAACAAACACGTGAATGAGTTTGGAAGCAGATTTTCTGGTCCCAGCCAAGATCTGAATTGACTGCAGCCCTGCGCAACAACTCGACCTACAAGAGACCTTGAGCCAGAAATTCAGCTAAGCTGCTCCAAGGCTCCAGGCTCTTAGGAACTGCATAATACAATAAATGCTGGCTGTTTTCAGTTGCCAATTTTTAGGATGATTTTTAAGTAACAATTGAAAACCAATAGAGTGTATCACCCCACTCCAAAACTTAGTGGTTTAAAACAACAAGGCCTTGTGTATGATCTTTATAATTCTGTGGCATGACTGGGCTGTTCTGCTGATCTTGCCAAGGCTCACTTAAGTGGCTGCATTCAGCTGACAAGTTGTCAAGGGGCTTGACTCATCTGGAACATCTGGGATGGCCAGACCTTTCTCTTCTGTCTTTAACCCTGTTTTTTTTCTGAGAGCATGTCAGTTTTAGGGCAACATTTTAAAGGATTGAAGGCAAAGTTCCAAGGACTTCTATGTAGCCTTAAGCTCTGCAATTCACACACATTTATTATATTCTATTGGTCAAAATAACTCACAAGGGAAGTTTATATTCAAAGCATTGGGGAAAAACATGCCACCTATCCATAGCAGGAGTGGTAATATATCTTGGCAATGGTTTTCAATCTACCCTAGTTCTCTTCTAGGCACAATTATTTACATTCCCACATTGTAGAAGATAGTTTATCCATTCTTCCCCAATTCAAATCTCATTATGATCTTTGGCTCAGGCTCAAAGTCTTGATCTCATTATCTAAGTCTGATCTAGATGTAGATTGGGTTCATTACAGGTAGTTTGTCTAATATATTTTTGGAGGTGCATCTCTTCTTGATCCTAAGATCTGTCAGATAAAAAGCCATGTTATTTGTCTTCCTTGGGTATAACCAAAGCTAAGATAAGGCTGGCATACTTACAATAGGCACCTCCATTTTAAAAAAAGGGAGGTTCCAAAATAAACAAAATAGAAAAATCTTTAGCTATTCTTACCAAGAAGGAAAGAGAGAAGACTCAATGAAATGAAATTACTAGTGAAAGAGGAGATATTACAATTAATACCACACAAATACAAAAGACCATGAGACAGTATGAACCATTTTATGTCAACAAACTGGACACTCTAGAAGAAATGGGTAGATTTTTAGATTTGGGTATTTGTTACAGGATTTACTTTTCCAGGGGTTCTTGGTCACACCACTTCAAAGAATGAAGAAGTAGAACAGATGAAGAGTGGTGGGCAGCAAAGAAAAGTTTATTAAGGGATAGTAAAGTGATAGTGCAAAGCTCCTGAAGGAGGAGGAGACTTGAAACAGTTGCCACTGGAGTTTCTAAGCCTAGGGGTTTTTAATGGGCTTGTTGGTAGGCTGTTTTAATCTAATTAACCCTCCCTCTGCCTGTCGTCTAATCAGGTTTTTGTCTTCTACCTTTCACGTGGGAAAGGGTGGAGGGTTCCTTCCACGGTGGTGTAAGATCCTTTTAAGGGTGGTTTCCTCTTAGGGTGGGGTCCCCTTGTCCCGCCTGCCTCTCTTCCCACTATTTATCCTTCATCATATCTGACTAAGATTGAATCATGAAGAAATACAAAATTAGAGCAGACCCATTCCTGGTAAAGGGATTGAATCAATGATCCAAAATTCCTGGCAAAGAAAAGCTTAGGACCAGATAGATTCGCTGGTGAATTCTATCAAACGCTTAAAGAGGAAGTTATGCCTATTCTTCTTAAATTCTTCCAAAAATCAAAGAAAAAGAAACACTCCAAAGTCAGTTTACAAGCCCAACAGTAGCCTGATACTAAAGCCAGAAAAGGACACAAGAAAAGAAAATTATAGTCTAATATCCCTGATAAACACAGGTGCAAAAATCCTCAACAAAATATTAACCAACCCAGGGGCGCCTGTGTGGCTCAGTTGGTTAAGCGACTGCCTTCGGCTCAGGGCACGATTCTGGAGATCTGGGATCGAGCCCCACATCGGGCTCCCTGCTCGGTGGGAAGCCTGCTTCTCCCTCTCACTCCCCCTGCTTGTGTTCCCTCTCTGGCTGAGTTTCTCTCTGTCAAATAAATAAAATCTTTAAAAACAAAAACAAAAACAAAATATTAACCAACCCAACTGAACAGTACATCAAAAGGATCATACAGGACAAATAAATGGGATTTGTTCCAAGGATTCAAGGGTGGTTTAACATATACTAATCAATCAGTGAGCTATGCCATATTAAGAAAATGAAGGATAAGAATCATATGATCATCTCAATAGATGCAGAAACAAGCATTTGACAAAATCCAACATCCATTCGTGTTAAAAATAATCGAACAAACTGGGTACAGAGGGAATAAATTGGGTATAGAGGGAATGTACCTCTAATTAGAAAGGCCATACATGACAATCCCATATTCAATGGTGAAAATATTTTTTCTAAAATCAGGAGAAAACAAGGATGTCCATTCTTGATCCTTTTATTTAACATAGTACTAGAAGTCCTAGCCAGAGCAATTAGACAAAAAAAGAGAGAGGGGAGAGAGAAAGGGAGAGAGAGAGAGAGAGAGAGAGAGAGAGAGATCATTCAAACCAAAAAGGAAGAAGGAAAATTGTCTATTTGCAGGTGACATGATATTATATATAGAAAACCTTAAAAGACTCCACCAAAAAACCGTTGGAACTAACAAATTCATCTTTTCTTTCCTGTACTTTGTCATCCATAGCTAGGAGAAGCCAACTGTCTTGCTCAACATCCTGCTGAGATGTGTCTTTACCCCAAACTTTAAGTTCATTTATGTATATTTCCCATTTTCCAAGATTACTTAGGTGACATTTTGCTAATTGTTTTGCTATAATACAATGTGGATTCTCTCTTTCCCAGATTCAAATAACAGTTATTCATTGCCTTTCCAGTTTTCACCACTTGTTTGATATTCCTCAAATCTTTGCTAACAGGTTCCCTACTGTTTTCTTAGCCTCTTCCTACTTCCTGGTCCCACAGACAGTGGAACACCTTTTAGTGCTTTATTACAACATCACTATGCTTCTACATACTGATTTCTATAAATGTTACCTATTACAAAGTAATAAACCATCCCAAAACTTAGTGGCTTAAAGCAACACTTTATGGGACCTGTAGCACATTTTTAAAAAATATTTTATTTATTTTTGAAACAGAGAGAGAGAGAACAAGCAAGGAGAGCAGCAGTCAGAGGGGGAGGGAAAAGCAGACTCCCTGCTGAGCAGGACTCTGGCATCATGACCTGAACCCAAGGCAGATGCTTAACTGACTGAGCCACCCAGGCGCCCCTCCACCGCATTTAAAACAAAGAACATTTTCATCATCTCAAGGAGCCTTATGAACACAAAACAAGATAAATACTAATTAAACTAAATCTAGGTGTTGTAAAGCTGATGAAAACAATAGAGAAGTAGCAAGTATTAAATGCATATTTAATAAATATTTAATAAATAAATAAAGACATATTGCCCCATGGAACATTGGATGATAGTTGAACTCTCAAAGAAACAATGGAATTTTGAAATTATGGAAAGTATATTCTCTGATCACGGTGCCATTGAGCTAGGTCTATTAAAAATCAAATAGAAAACAAGGAAATACTTATACATTTAGAATTAAGATATATAAATATAAATAAAGGGCAAAAAGAGCTATAAATTAAAAATATTTTGAGCTAAATGAAAAATAAATGTCAACATTTCAAAATTTTTGAGATGCAGCCACAGCTGGAGATTAAATGGAAATTAAGGGGAGTGACATTAGCAGAAAAGGTGGAATAAAGACTCCTTGATATCCACTCCTTCATAAAAGTAACAGGAACACTGGCAAAAATTGCCAAAATAAACTTTCTGAACTCTGGATATTAAACAAAGGCTTGCAACAACCATGAGAGTGATGAATCAAGAAAAATGGCTCACTGGGCTCTTGAATGGCTCAGGTGGTTGAACATCAGACTCTTGGTTTCAGCTCAGGTCACAATCTCAGGGTTGGGGATGGAGCCCTTGCGTTGGGATCTGTGCCCAGCTTGGAGTCAGATGGAGATTTGCTGTCTCTCACTCCCTCTACCCCCACTGGTGCATGTGTTCTCTCTCTTTCTCTTGCAAATAAACAAACAAACAAATAAAATGTTAAAGAAAGAAAAATGGCCCACAATCATGGTGAAAATCAGTAGCCTAGCAGTTCCTGGAGTGGTCAGAGCAGAGTTTAAGCTTTTTCAAAGCCCCATTTGTAGTGAACTGTCATTATTTGACCTGACACTTTCCTAGAAAACTCCCTATGCTAGGCTTATCTTTATGTGATTGGATACATAGACAGTCCAGTGCCAATAGCCTTTACCCTGGGGGTATTTTTTCTAAACAAGAAATAAAAATCATTTACAATCACAGCTTCCCCAGGCTGTGATAAGAGTTGAGACAAATAGCAAGCTCATCCCCCTGCCCCAAAAGGTAAAGATAAACAGAAGAGGCTTTAAAAATCTCCAACTTATTCCTGGAAATATAGAAATCCATACACATGTGTAGGTATCCAGGCTTCGCATGCTCAAGAAAGATCTCTGTGGGCCCTGAGCTATCATGTCTGCTAACCCCGGGGCTCTGCACAAGCAGGTAATAAAGGCTAAGGTAGAGTTGTCACCTGTGTGGCTGAAGGCATGCATCAATACACAAAGATCTCCTAAGCCAAGGTGTGGAGACTTCTTGGTTTCAGGCATTTAAGGAAATCTCTGTCCAGCCATTAACTGAGACTTCAGAAGCCACACTCAAAATATACAAGTTTTATACAATTAATTCTGGAAATGCACTAAATAAGCAAACAAAACAAAAAATAGCAACAATAACAAACCACGGAGGAGGAGAATTTAACATCCAGAATGACCACACTGTAATATTCAGACTGCCCAGTTTCCAACAAGAAAATTATGCAGCATACAAAGAAGCAAGAAAGTATGGCACATACATAGAAGAAAAGGAAATTAATAGTGATTGCTCCAAGAAAATTTTGAACTTATTAGACAAAGACTTTTATGTCACTTGTCTTAAGTAAATAACACTAATCAAGACAGAAATTATAACAGGAACCAAAAAGAAACTCTAGAGCTGGAAAGCAAAATAAATGAAAGGTTCACTTTTTTTTGCATCCAATCTGCCAATCTCTGTTTTTAATTGGTGAGTTTACATCATTTATATTTAAAGTGATTTCTGACAATGAAGAACCTACTTCTGTTATTTTGTTATTTGACTTCATTATGTCTTATACAGCTTTTGGTTCTTGGTTCCTCCAGTAATGCCTTTTTTCATGTTTGGTTTTCTCTAGTGTGCCATTCTTATCTCCTCCCATTTCCTAGTTTGTATGTGTATATGTGTGTGTATATATATGTATATACACACATATGTATATATATGTATATATAATAATTATATATATAACTTATTATTTTAGAGAGAAGGTGAGCACATTAGTTGGGTGAGGGGCAGAGGGAGAGGGAGAGGGAGAGAAAGAATCCTCAAGCAAACTCCCCACTGAGTGTCAAACCTGATACAGGGCTTTATCCCAGGACCCTGAGATTGTGACCTGAGATGAAATCAAGAGCCAGCCACTTAACCAACTGAGCCATCCAGGCGCCCTTTCTGTACATTTTTAGTTATTTTCTTATTGGTTACCAAGTGAATTACAGTTAACAACCTAAACTTATCACAATCTATGTTGAATTGATGTGAACTTAGTTTCAATGTCATACATTAACTCTGTTTCTAAACATCTTTGCTTCCCCTTTACATTGTCATAAATTATATCCTGTTACATCATCTGCCCATTAACATGGACTTATAATTATTGTTTTATGCATCTGTATTTTAAATCATATAGGAAGCCAAAAAAGGTGTTACAAACAAAAAAATGCAGTAATATTGATTTTCCAATTATAAAAGGTAAAGTCTCTTAGTTCTTGCCACAAATTTTGCAACCAATTAAAAGAACAAAACCTCTAAAAACAAAGAGAAAAATTTATTAGAAATGAAAAGATAAACTGACAGAACTAAATTGGTATGGCATATTTTTCATAAGTTCTAGTCATTCATAGATTTAGGAGATTAAATATGCATAAGGTTATAAAATTTGAATTATAAAATAAATATAACATAACAGATCTATGTTGAAATTTTTATACTAAATTTATAACTAGGTAGGAAATAATTAGAATGAAAGATTCTCTTTATGATAACAAGACTAGATATATCTAATAGATATATTCGAAATAAAACAACAGTGAAATGTACAAAACTTACACAAAGAACACCATAACACTTAACTGAGGGACATAAAGGAAGAATCAACTAAATGGAGAGATGCAAAATTATTTATGGTTAGAAATATTAGTTGTCAATTTTCCTCATAAAATGCATAATTTAATGGAAGTCTAATTAAAATATCATTTTTTGTAAATAGGAAAAATGAAGTACATTTGGAAGAGTATATGCAATAGATTAGAGATGGGCATACTTAGAAAAAATAAGAAAGATTGTCTTGTAGATTTTAATATATGTTATAAAGCTACATATTTTGGAATTGGTGTCAAAACAGGTGGATGAATCAGAGGAACATACTAGACATTTCACAAGGATACAAACAAGTATAAATATTTGATATCAATTTATTTAGCAAGTATTTATTGATCTCTTCCTATTCACCCATCTCTCTGTATGTACTGGGGATACAAAGATTGAATAAGAAGACAAAACTTGGGGCACCTTTGTAGCTCAGTTGGTTGAGCATCTGACCTTTGATTTAGGCTCAGGTCATGATCTCAGGGTTCTGAGATCTAGACGCAAGTCCGGCTCTGCGCTCAGCATGGAGTCTGCCTAGATTCTCTCTCACCCTCTTCCTTTGCCCTTCCCTCCAGGCAAGTGGTCATGTGTTCTCTCTAAATAAATACTTAAAATCTTTCTTTAAAAAAAGAAGACAAAGTATCTGCCCATGTGAAATATATGGTGTTAAACAAAACAATAAACAAGTATATATATCAATATACTATAGCCTAAGAAGACACTGTGATGGGCTGAACCAGTATTTTATTTTAGATGGAGTGTTCAGGAAAAGGCTTTTTGAGTGGGTAACACTTAATGGAGATTTGACCTAAGCAAAAGAGTGAACCACACTCACTGTCCAGATAATAGCAAACATTTAGGTCCTTCAGTTGGATTGAGCGTGGCATGTCCAAAGATTGGAGAGAATGCTGATGTGGTTAGCAAGGGAAAAGTGGTAAGAGATAAATCTGAGAGATAAAGAAACATTTGAAGCTGCTGAGTCCAGTTTGGATGTTTCAAGAAGCTCAGTGAAGACATCTGGAAAATCATTACCACTCTAATTCCACAGGACAGTTTCTTTTAAATTCGAGAAAAAAATATAGGTAGATATTTGTTTGTTTGTTTTAAAATTTTTATTTATTTATTTGACAGAGAGAAACACAGCTAGAGAGGGAACACAGCAGGGGGAGTTAGAGAGGGTGAGGCAGGTCTCCCGCCAAGCAGGGAGCCCGACCTGGGCCAGATCCTGGGACTTCGGGATCATGACCTGAGCCACCCAGCTGCCCCTAATATAGGTAGGTATTTGAATTATCATGGGATGGGTCTGGACTTTCTAAGTATCACAGTCGTAATTCATAAAGGGTAACACTGATAGAGAAATCTTACAACTTCTGTAAGTCAAACACTGCACAAGCAACCTGAAAGGCGAATAAACTAGAGTGACTATTCACAAACATGAATGGCCAATAATTCACATTGTGAATAGAGGGGTGCGTAACTAAGTTCCTATAATTCCTTACATAATAGAAAATCACCCCAATCTAAAAAGGGCAAAGGACCCAATTGATGACAACACAAGTGGACATTAAAATGGGAAAAAAGTGTAATTTCCTTTCTTCACCAGAGAGCGGGTATACAGAGACACCATACACACTGGAAGTAATGGTTCAAATCAGCACCAACTTTTCAGAGAGAAGTTTGTCAGTATTTACCAAAGACCTTAAAAAGGCATATAGTATGTGATCAAACAAATACATTTCCAGGAATTTATTATAAATAAATTGTTACAAAGATTTTAGCTATAAGGTTATCATTTACAGGATAATGGGAATGATAATGTTAAAAAGTAAGAGATTGGACAAACTATGACACAGATATGTATATGCATTTATACATGTATAGTCTAGGCAGGATTAAAATTATATTGTGGAAGAATATGGAATGATCTAAAAAGACATTTACGGTGTATGCTTCATTTTTTAAATTTTTAAATTTTTAATTTTTTAAATTTTTAAATTTTATTTTATTATTATTTTTTAAGATTTTATTTATTTGACAGAGAGAAACACAGCCAGAGAGGGAACACAAGCAGGGGGGAGTGAGAGAGGGAGAAGCAGGCTTCCCGCTGAGCAGGGAGCCCGATGTGGGACTCGATCCCGGGTCTCCGGGATCATGACCAGAGCCAAAGGCAGTCGCTTAACCAACTGAGCCACCCAGGCGCCCCTATATGCTTCAATATAAGGAATTTTCAAATATATATGTTAAAAAAATGGAATATATGTGTTCTCCTTTTCCTTTAGCAGTGACTTGCAAACTTTTTGGGTGGTCACAAGGTCTTTGATAATTTATGAAAAGCTTTGGATTCTTTTGAAAGAAAATGTGTATATGCATATACTTGCAAAATTTTCAACTCTTCTCGATCTGATTTCAAACCACCTTTCCAACTTTATATCTTGCAAATTATTTTTTTAAGATTTTATTTATTTATTAGACAGAGAGAGACACAGCGAGAGAGGGAACACAAACAGGGGAGCAACAGAGGGAGAGGGAGAAGCAGGCTTCCCACTGTGCAGGGAGCCCAATGTGGCGTTCGATCCCAGAACCCTGGGATCATGACCTGAGCCGAAGGCAGACACTTAAGGACTGAGCCACCCAGGTGCTCCTATATCTTGCAAATTATTAACAACATCCTTGCCACCTTTCTCCACAACACACTCTCCAGTCATATGCAATATTTTAAAGAACACACCATGGCAGCATAGCTGGGCAGAGCCATGATTCTATAGAGTATAATCTCTCCATCATTCTCTTATCTACTTGGTTCGGATGCCTTACTGGTAAGGCTCATACATCATTGGTAAGGTCTAACTTTATTTTACTCACTCAGTTTGCTATGCTTTGAATTCCTATAGCATATATGTATATGTTCTTCTATTATAAAGTATATTAGATTGAATTATTTTACTTATCTGTGTGTCTCTCTCTTCGCCTTCTTCTCTTGCATCTTGGAACTCCTAAATACAATATCATTATGTAGTTTATCTGAATTGTTACTTAAAAACTTAGTAGAGGGTGCCTGGGTGGCTCAGAGGGTTAAACCTCTGCCTTCAGCTCAGGTCATGATCTCAGGGTCCTGGGATTGAGTCCCACATCGGGCTCTCTGCTCACTGGGGAGCCTGCTTCCCCCTCTTTCTCTCTCTGCTTCTCTGCCTATTTGTGATCTTTCTCTCTGTCAAATAAATAAATAAAATATTTAAAAAACTTGGTAGAATGTATAAATAAAGCAGTGTATTAGCTAATTGATTAGTGCCAGGAACCAATGATAGTATTTTATAAATTATTTTCCTACTTGTCTCTGACAGGGGTTTTTGGGTTATTCAGAGGGGCTAATACATCTAGTATGAGTTTAATCTTTCGCTCTTTCCAGTCTAGTTCTCATCCCTTCGTGCTGGACACCTAATAAGTCAGTCACCTCTAACATAAAATATCATTTTCATGTGGTAACAAAGAAAAGTAAAAATTTCCTGCATTTCTATGGTAATTCTTTGGAGATTTCTTCCATGATACAGAGTTACTATGACAAAATGGAAAAAAGCATTTGAAGACATGCAATCACACCATATAGTTTTGGAGCAATGTTAAGGGCACATGGAACTACAGCCCATTCAACCAAGAGCAACTTTGCAATAATTCATCTCTTTACTTGTATCCCCTGAATCTTATTAAGGGAACACATTGTCTCTGGAAATGAATCTTAAAATTATCTTTGTTTCTTCCTGTCCTATACACTTGTCTGATATCTTGGCTCTTCTTGTATCTATTTCCTCTCAACTCTCCCACTCTGTGCAAATTAACTTCTGTCTTCAGCTCAAAATACCAGTTACAGTTCCCCTTTCATCTTCCTTTAATATTTCCTTCCTTCCTTTGTCCTTCCTTCC
>PITA01025241.1:0-24756 GCA_004023965.1 Spilogale gracilis
CAAAGGTAACCTATGGAAGAGATAACTTGAAACACCTGTCACAACCAGAGAGTAGAAACTATCTTGTGACAGTCTCCATCAAACAAGGATTTTCCTGCTCTCCTGACTTTTCCCTCTTGCTTCATTTCTGACAGGATCTGATACTAGAATCATCCAGGGAAGGAGAGGAAGCATGGACACATAAAGTTGGCAATGAGATGCAAAGGAACATCTCTCTCACCTAGACCATAGTGTTCTCACCTATAACTGCCCCCAGTGGGAAAAAGAGAGGGAGACACCTTCCCTTTCAGTGAACTTAGGACTTCGATTATTACCTGAGACTGGGTGTTTGCAATTCTCTAATTGACATTAAATTTGCAACCTGAAGTGACTATAGAATTGATGTGGCCTAGATTTCTATTTCCAGCACAGACATCTCCTTTGAAGTTTTATTCTTGCATAATCCACAGCCTACTGTCATCTCCAATTAGTCATTCTTCAAGTTCCTTAAAATCAGCCCATCTAAATTCATCTCTTTCTCTTTTTAAAGGTTTTATATACTTGACAGAGAGCGAGAGATCACAAATAGGCAGAGAGGCAGGCCGAGAAAAAGGGGGAAGCAGGCTCCCTGCTGAGCAGAGAGCCCGATGTGGGACTTGATCCCAGGATCCCGAGATCATGACCTGAGCTAAAGGCAGAGGCTTAACCCTCTGAGCCACCCAGGCGCCCTAAACTCATCTCTTTCTGAACAGGAGGCTCTTCTTAATGATGGTAGTACCTTCACTGGAAGCATCACCATCCCTCCCTTCCTCCCTTTCTCCCTCCCTCCCTCCTTCCCTCCCTCCCTTCCTCCCTCCATCCATCCAACCTGTCCCTCTGTCTGTCTCTCCAGTCATCTATCTATCATTCCAAATGATGCCTCAATTCTATCCTTATCTCTGTCTGAAGCACTGTGAAAACACAGTTCAGATATGATGGCTCAGTCCCTCTTTTCTTTTCTTTATTTGAAACACTAAGACAACCTTGTTTAAATGGCTCTTCTCGGTGTCATTTACGCTTCACTTGGCCCAAGGGCGTCTGTTACATTAAGTCTACATCTACTGTTATCTCACTAGTGCGCAATAAGGAAAGAGGTCTAATCAATTCCACTATAGCAGCAAACACCTACATGAGTGAGGTCACTCTAGCTATGAGCACACCGGTGTCGTGTGGTTAGCCAGATAATCCACAATATGCTCACGCTAATAAAAATATATACTATTAACTTTCCCGGAAAACTTGGAGAGTCAAGAATTTATAACGGCAATCCCTGCCTGATGCTGGGCAGAAATACTAATCTACAAGTTAATTCAAATTCCACCTGCCATCCTCCGATGCCCTAATTCTTCCATTCTCAGTCTCTAGACAAAATCACTTTCACTTTTCAGTTTACAACATGCTATTTCTTGCCTTTGCTCATGCTGTTTCTGGAACCACCTCCCCTAGGAAGCCCTTTCTCTGTTCTGGGCTTGAGGAGCTGCCCTTTCACTGTGGTCCCCAAGTAGCCAAGGTGCACCTTTATCACTGCATTTATCGTAAACATCTTTTAGAGTCTCTGTATCCACCACTAGACTGCGAGATTCTGGAGGTAAGAACTGTGTCCGATTCAGCTCGGTATGTGTGGGACCTACCATGGGGACTGGCACGTAGTAGGTGGTCACACAATGTTTGATGACGGAATGAAAGTACGGACGGTACCTGTCGGTCTGCGAGATCGATCTTGTTTCCCAGCACCACCATGGGGTAGGACGGCTCCATTGGTATAGTTTTGGCCAGAACATCACCCCGCCAGGTATCCAACGCTTCAAAGGACTCAAGGTCGGTGACGTCGAAAGCCAGGAGGCAGCCATCGGAGCCTTTGTAGAATGTGGACACCATGGAGCGAAACCGCTCCTGTCCGCCCGTGTCCCAGATCTGGAGGGGAAGAGCAGCCACCCCATTGGGCTGTGATGAGTGCCTGGAGGTAGGCCCAACAGGGCCACATGATGACAAAGTTTCCTTTCCTGGGTAGGAGGCAGACAGCCCTGGTACAGGTGCCCGGGGCCTTCCGCACACGGGCATCTTCACCCTGCCACCCGTGGACGCTACAGCATCTTGGCACCATCATCTGAGCTGTCATGGCTCATTGGGCAGGCGTGGTTATTCTCATCCATTAGATTTGGACCTTGGGAGTGACTTGTTCAAGGCCACTTACCCAGATTTCCAGTGAGCCTGAGACTAGGAGTGGGGCCTCCCAACTCCTGGATTTGTCCTTTTCTTTCCAGATCAGGGATCAGCAATTTTTTTCTTGATGGGCCACACGGTAGATATGTTAGGCTTGGCGGGCCACGCTGTGTGTTGCAACTACTCAATTCTGCTGTAGTGTGAAAGCAGCCACAGACCATAAGCAAACAGCGGACGTGGCTGCGTCCCAATAAAACTTGATTTTCGAAAACAGGCGGTGGGCCACACTGGGCCCGTGAACTCAAGTTTGCTGACCTCTGCCCTAGACCTGTGTAGCTCCCGGTGCACACTGCTGTGTGAGGGGCTAGCTAGGGAGTGCAGGATGATTATGAGGTAGGCATGCTGAAGATGGAAAGGCAGAGAGGCTCACCTGTAGCTTCAAGGTTGTGTCGTCCAGGATGATAATCTTGGAGAGGATGCTGGCCCCCAGTGTCGTCTGGTAGTCCTCATAGAATGTCTTGTGCACATATTGGTGGAGGAGGGAAGTCTTTCCTACACTGAGGACAAACCCCCAGACGCATGTGAACAACACGCACACACGCACACGCACACACCCATGCATACCATTCTCAGATCTTGCTGTGCCCTTCCTGCTGCCCTTTCTCAGAGTCCGAATTCTAATACTTGCAGTCCAGTGACCACAGTGGGAAGCAAGGGATTAGGGAATGGACTCTAGAAGCTGTAATCCATCCAAATAGACCAGGAACCAGGCAGCCCGACTCCCAGGCTCTTTTGCCCATCGGAGCTCTCCCACTGGGGGTGGGCTGTCCTCTCTGGTACCACTCTGAATCAGAGAGGACCCATGGTTGGTGGGAACTATTCAGGAGGTCTCCCTGCCCTTGGGTAGGGGCTGCATCCCAACCCCCTCACCCTGAGCTGATCTTGGCTTACCCTAGGGCTCCGATGATGATGAGCTTCAGGTCCACCTTCTTCCGGGGATTCATGGAGGGGCCTCAGAGCCTGTAGGGAGACAGAAGTCAGCCACATGCAGGTCAGAGTGCCCCTCGCAGTCGTTGTTGCTGAGGCTGGCTGCTGCTTTCCCCTCCTCGATGTAAAGATCACTGCTCTGGGCCCAGACTCAGAAGGGGTTGTTCTCCAAAAGAGATGGATGATCAGCAACAACCCCCCAACTTCCTCTTGGGGCCTCCCCAAGCCTGGGAGTGTGGTGGCCCAGCAAGACGGGCACACCGCTTACCCTGCAGCTTTACCAGCCCTGCTCTTGGAGGCAGCCTGGAGCACCAAGAAGACCGGACGGGACTGAACAGAGGCCTCAAGGACAGTCAAGCCTGGAGGCAGGGATGGAGGGCAGTGTGGGAAGAGGAGATGGGGGCAGGACAAGGGGTCCATTGTCAGGACAGCCTGGGAGGCTTTGGATGGGAGAGTGCCCCTCCCCCAGCCCGAGGTGTTGCAGCAATCACAGAATCAAAAGGCTCTTCTCCAAGGCAGCTGGTGGGGGTATAATCGGTACATGTTTCTGGAAATCTACTTGGCAGCAAGTATTGACAGTCCTAAAAATGTTCCGGCCCTCCATTTCTAGGAATTTGTCCTGAGAAAATAATATCAAATGTGGGCAAGGATTCTTGTTTAAGAATGTTCTTCACAGTATTATTTACAAACATTAAAAAATAAGGGAGTGGGTAAGTAAATCATGGCGTGCAATGAACTATTGTGGAGTTTTTGAGAATATTAATGTGGGAAAATGCTTATGCCATAGGATCCAAAGACTTTTTTTTTTTAGGCTTTATGTATTTACTAGAGAGAGTGAGAGCCTGAGCAGGGGGAGAGGCAGAGGGAGAAGCAGACTCCCCACTGAGCAGGGAGCCTGAAGCAGGGCTTAAACCCAGGACCCTGAGATATGATGTGAGCCGAAGGCAGATGTTAAACTGACTGAGCCACCCAGGTGTCCCATGGATCTAAGGGTTTTTAAGAAAAGGGAGAGAGAGAAAGAGAGAGCAGGGGCACAGGAGCAGCGGGGAGGGGCAGAAGGAGAGGGAGAAGCAGACTCTCGGCTGAGCAGGGAGTCAGACACCTAGCTAGATCCCAGGACCCTGAGTTATAACCTGAGCCGAAGGCAGATGCCCAACTGACTGAGCCCCCCAGGTCCCCCTACCAAGGGCTAAAGGAAAGACAGAAGACACTAAACTGTATATACGGTACCACCCCACATATTTTGAACGGGAGTTCCTACTTGCATAGAAAATGGCCTAGAAAGAAATATACAACAAATTTAAGTGGTTAATTCTGGGTAGTAGGAACTACATGGTTTAACATGTATTCTCTGTGTTTTTAAATAATGTTCCTCTTTTTAATAACAAACATGGCAAACAGGTATTGATCCTATGAGAAATGCACATATGTGGTGTGTGCATTTTCTCCAGACATGCACACATTGATTGTTATGATTTTTTAACAAGCTACGGTGAAATGTCGGAGGGTGTTTGCTTAACTCGCTCTTGGGAGTTCTAACCTTATGTGGGCACTTAAGCCCACACAATTCCCAACTCCTAGTCTCCTGTCCTTGGATGTACCCAGTAGGCATACTGAGCAAAACTCATCTGACTCTGCCTGGGTGAGGTGTCAAAGAGCTTAAGTCTCCCCTGGTAATTGGGAAAAGCTCTACAGTGAATGTCCTGAGGCCTTGGTTCTCATTCTCTCCCTTTGCCATGTGGGGCACTGAGCAGTTACTTCCCCTTTCTGAGACTTGGCTCTCCAACCAGCAAGCGAACAGGTTGGGCCCCAAAGTCTCAAGGTCCCTTCTGGTTGGAACGTGTTTTATTCACTGGGGCTGTAACTCCCTGGCCTTGCCCGGGGGTGCCCAGTTAGTGCAAAGCTAAAACAAAAGCCCCCAGAGGCTGAAGGCTGTTAGCGCCCCTCCATGAGCCATGTCATGAAGAGTGATTTGAGGCTTGGCTCAGAGCTGCCCATCCCAAGAGCCAGAGCTGGTGTTACTGGACCTTCTCTCATAACCCAGGAGGGCAACAGGTCCTGGTGATCCAAGACAGTCATTCCAAAAAGACCTACGTGTCCCCTGCTGCAAAGCCCTACACTAGACACAGAGAGGAGCACAAAGATGGAACTAACAGGACCTGCCACTAGGGAGTCATCGTGGGAGAAAGCACAGGACTGAGCTATTATATCAGAGAGAAGGTATAAAGCTATTGAAAAGGAGCAGAGAAAGTTCTGTGGGAATTTGGGGACGGGAAGAGAAGCCGGCAATCTAACCGGGCCCTGCAGAAACAAGACTTGTGGTTAGGGGGCGATATTTCAGAGGGAGGGGATGAAGTAATCAAAATTCCGCTAACAGGTAAATGGAGAAGGTGGATGGTTTGCTTCAGGGAAGGGTGAGGTGAAAGTATGGAGACAGGAGAGCAGGGAGAAGAAGCAAATTTTAAGACAGGTCATGGGGATCAGACCGAGGATTCTGTCTATTCATTCCCTCACTCATTCAGCAAGCATTCCATATGCTCCAGACAGGCAGAGGAAGATAATTCCAGGTATGAGTCAGGGTGACATTTTGTCATGGGTGTCACTGCCCACAGGAAAACCACCCAAGGGAGAAATGGCTCCGAAGTCTCTGAAAGGCGGATGTCTCCAAGCATTAATTAGGACCCAGAAGGGGAGTGGGAGCCATGGTGAGCTCTTTCCTAAAGGCTTTGGTACAAGATGCTAACTTAGGTTCAAGAGATAACGCAGTGCCTTAGAAAGGGAGTCAGAACCCCAGGGAGGCAGGGAAAAGTGGGGAAGGGATGAGCACCAGCCGAGCACCTGCAGGGGCCGCTCTGCGTTCTCTTAGAGCCTGGGGAATCCTCCCAAGAGTCCTGTGAGATGAGTACCTGAGACTCCTAACTCATCCCAGGCCATCCAGGTAGTACGTGGACAAGCCAGAGTTTGCACGGAAAGCCAGAGAAAACTCCTCCACCATGTTGCCTCCTGACCTCACGAGTTTCGACCCATAGAATTGGCGTGCGTGGGATCTGGGGTGCTGGGCTCAGGTGTGGTGCACCCCAACAAAACCCTAGCAGAGTTGGAGGAGATGGAGAGAAAAGCAGCCAAAGTGACAAGAGGTACAAATGGGAGTGCAGGGGACAGTATGCGGAACAAGAGCCGTTGTATGGGGACCAACCACCAGAGTCAAGACTCAGCACGCTGACGTGGGGGGCACTGGGTTCCCACGCTGCGACAGGGCCATGCCTCCATGTTGGAGTCGTCTACACTCACGCCTTATGCTGTTCGCCTGGCACCATGTGGAGATGGTGAATATGCAAATCCAAATATGCATCTCTCTGAGGTTAAATGAAATAATACATTTACTGGCCCAAATTAAAGGTTCAAGAAATGTTAGCACTTTTATGACTCTTTCTTTTTTAAAAAAAGATTTTACTTATTTATTTGAGAGAGAGAGAGTGAGAGAGAGCACAAGAGGCGAGAAGGTCAGAGGGAGAATCAGACTCCCCACGGAGTTGGGAGCCCATGGCGGGACTCGATCCCAGGACTCCGGGATCATGACCTGAGCTGAAGGCAGTGGTTTTGCCACCTGAGTCCCCCAGGAGCCCACCTCTATGACTCTTGTTAGCACACAGAAGGAGCCTGCGGGACACACACTACTGGTCTCTAATCACTGAAGAAACAGATGTTTAGAGACAGGAGGTAGTTTCTCTCTAAAAACCAGCCTATAGGTGGTAGGTCCTGGATTGGGAGCTGGGATTTGAATCCAGGCCTACCTGCTCATTCTGTTGTCCTCCGTACGCCTAGAACAAGAATCACACCGGTGCCACTTGGTGCCCCTGTCAGTAAGGCTCGGGGCTGGGCTGGGTGGTGCGGGTTTGATGTGGGGCAGGGGAGCTTACGGGGGGGGGGGAAGCTGGGGGCAAGGGCACGGGAGGTAGACAGTGTGTGTGTAACACAGAATCAACGTCTGTAGGAATCAAATCTGTAGGAAGCACCCCACAAATAATCAAAGATAATTGCACAACATAAAAGTGGGCAAGGACTATGTATAATCAACAGAAATCTTATGAATGATAAGTAGTAAGCTTTGAAAGGCTACTCAACCTTACTGATTTTTACCAATCTACAAAAGTTAAAAATACTTTTTTTTACCTGCCAGACAGTGGCAAAAATTAAAAAGACTAGGTAATATTTAGTGTTGGCAAATGTACAGGGGACATGCTATTGTATATTGTTAAAAGACGATGAATAGCATGGCCTTTTTTGGAGGGAAATTTGAAGATGGCAAAATGTAACACCCCAGATTCTAGTTTTAGAAATCTATCCTGCAGAAGCACAACTAGGCCAAATACATCTCTGTACAAAGATGATTGCTGGAGAACATTGTTGGGACCCCATGTCCATCGATAAGAGATTCTCTACATAAATCATGATCTATTCAGATTTCGGAATACTATGCAGTTTTCAAAAGAGTGAAGTAATGAAGTAGAAAAATACAATAGCAATTTAAGCAAAAAGGAGCACCCCTGAACATTTTGTATACTATGATCTCAGTTGTATAAAAGCAACAACCTCACATGTACTTAGTACATATTCATGCTTGTCCTGCATACACAGAGAACTGTGCACAGACACACTAAATGATTCATAGCAGCGAGGGAAAGGTAGATGAGGAGCTAGGAGCTATTGTTTTACTTTATATGCATCTTGTTATAAAATATGTTACACAAGGGGCCCCAGGGTGGATTAGTCGTTAAGCCTCTGTCTTCGGCTCAGGTCATGGTCCCAGGGTTCTGGGATCAAGCCCTGCCTGGGGGCTCCCTGCTCAGCGGGAAGCCTGATTCTCCCTCTCTCACTCCCCCTGCTTGTGTTCCCTCTCTCGCTGCGTTTCTCTCCATCAAATGAATAAATAAAGTCTTAAAAAAATTTTGTTACACAAGGCTCAGGTGTTATTGTAATTAAATAATATCAAACATAAATCCTTAAAGTTTCTTTAAAAAGAGCGTGTGGGTGGATGGCCCAAAGTCATCTGGGTGTGACTTCCTGATGAGACAAATCCCCGGGAGCAGGGACTGATCAGGAGTTTTGGAGTCAGAGTTCTCCACACATTTGTGACCTTGGGTTAAACCGCTTGACCTCGGTGAGCTGCTCCCTCGTGGGTAAAACGGGCGTGGCTCACAGCTGTGGCCTGGCCTGCAGGTGGCGCGCATCATTTCTCAGAGCACCACAGGCCCCCCAAGGGGGGAAGACCCAGATAAATGGTTAACAATTGCATGGGATGGGGGGCGTGGCAGAGATCTGATCTGTAGCACCTGCCGCTCTCTGTGGTGTAGACACTCCCACCATGGCTGACTTCAAGCTGCGGGTGTGGAGCCGCCCCGGGGTGGGGTTGGGGGGCCTCAGAGAGAATGTAGTCCAACTCCCACCCGGCGCTTGAGCTATCTCAACCACATCGCGGCAAGATGGAGCTAGACCTGCCCGCATAGAGCTCCTTCCCTCCGCTAGCAGTGGCTTTCTCCCGGGGCTGCATAAAACAAGTTCAATCCCTCCACCACATGCTAGGCCTTCTGAGGTTTTAAGTCTTCTCCTTGAGTTTGTCTTGAGTCTTTTCTTCTCCAGACCCTTGTGACTCAGCTTGGCCTTGACTCTGAGCTCCCCTTTCCCCCCTCCCGGTCCCTTCCCGTGGATTTTCCCCAGGAGTGCTCTGCCCCTGCAGATCCCCTGCCCCACTCAGCAGGCAGAACTTTGCTGAGCCTGCTGCTCACAATAGGGGGGTCCTTGCACCCAGGACAACAAGCAGCCACGGGACGGCGACCAGGGCTGGGTCATTGCCGAGGGAAGGCGGCTTGGCGGAAGACACTGGCTGGGCTCACCAGGGAGGCGTGTGCAGATTTCAGACCATGGCGCAAGTCCCTTCCCACGTCCCCTGGGCTCTGCTCTTGGCTGGACTTGGGCAAAAGCTGTCCTTTTGAGCCTCCTCCCACTCACTCAGCTGCCGTGGATGCTTCAGACCTGGGCACCCTCCTAGAGGTCAGGCTGACTCATCACCTTCCACTGTTAAATAACAGGGAAAAGCAGAGTTGGAAGGCAGGACCCTGAGCTCAGCCAGCCCTGGTCCACCCACCCAGAGCAGAATGTGTGGGCGACTCACTCTCCACTGCATGTGACCAGCTCTTCTCCCCTTCTTGCCTGGAGCCCCGGCCTTGCCCACCAGCCAAAGCTATGGCATAGCTCAGCCCCTGAGGAACGGAAGAGACAGGATTGAAGCCCCCCCCCCCCCACCCAACCTCCCTAGGCCTTGGGGTCAGTCTTGCAAGAGCTCTTGGGTCTTCTCTGCTCTCACCTCTCCCAATTCCCTTCTCTCCCTACTCCACCAGCCCCCAAGCAGGACCCGTGTACAATCTCCCACCTTGCTGGTGTTGGGTGGGGGTCATTTCCGCTGACTAGGAGGCCAGGGAGTGGGGGCAGGTGGGAATTCCCAAGCAGGCAGCCTCCCCACCTTGCTCCTACTACCTCACCCCACGGTCAGTGCCTCCCCTCCCTGCTCCCATATCTTGGAAAACAATAAGTATATCCACCTTAAAAATAATGAGATTTATGATCATGAGAATAAAGTTTGTCTTTGAAAAGATGCTACCCAGTGAAAAGCTTTATTGCCTTGAGGGAAGGCTCATGACTCTGCCTTACCCTCCTAAATCCCAGCAGGTCTAGACCTGCTCCCTCCAGTCCTGGTTTCACTTGCTTGTGTTCTTTAAGTTCTTTGGAGTATTAGTCCTGTTTTCCTAAGTAGACTGTCAATGCTCAGAAGACAGGGTACTGCCTCCCACTTCTCTATCCCTCCATAGAGCCTGACCCACACTAGGAATAATGGATCTTCAATAAATATTCATTCATTCATTTCCATCTATCCACCCATCCGTCCATCCATCTGTCCTTCTGTCCATCCATTCAGCACATGTACTCTGTGCCTACCAGGCATCAACACTGTATAGATCTGAGGCTACAGACAAGTCACTATCTCTATGGGACGTGTGATGGGGGCATCGACTGACAAGCTCAAAGAAATTCTTTTTATTAATCTATACTGCCTAGCAATTAGAGGGCACTTAGCAGTTTACAAAATGCCAGCATAGTCCAGTGGGTTCCTGAGTCAAGAGCAGCTAGTTAGTGGCAAGCTGAGACTAAATCCAGATCTGTCCAACTCTGTTCATTGCTTGCTTAGCATTGCAAAACTGTGCCGGGAGACATATTTATGATTTAGAACAAGAAGGATGCTTTCCTACTCTAGGAGCTCCCCCTTCCCCAATGAGGCCATTTGGCCAGGAGGTTCTACCCAGCAAGGTGCCCTGTCGATGTGGCACAGCGACCCAGGGCGTTAGCTGCCCTCCTCTGCTGAGCCAGAAGCTACGCCCTCCTCTCGAGGCCGATGGCCCGTGCAGAGCCCTGAGCCGGGCCCCAGCTCCCTGGGCTGGGCGGGGGAAGTCCATTCTGCCTTGCTCGCTGCCGTGCCCCAGACATTTCTCTGCCGTGCCCCAGACATTTCTTTGGGTTGGATCTAAGCCCTGCAGCTGCCAGATTCTAAGCCTCATCCTTGTGTGTCTTGCCTCTGCTCCCCCACACCCCACCCCAAAACCTCAGTACCTCTGGGGGCTGCTGGGGCAGACAGAAGAACCAAAAAGAACTTCCAGGGCTCTTTCAGCTGTGGCTGCTTAGCATCCGGTCTCCGAGGGCAGGTGGCGTTCTCTCTGAGTCTGGGGTCTCCTCTTAGAGCAAAGGTCTCAGCCGGTTCAGAGGAAAAATGCTCGGATCAGAACAGCTTGTTGAGGCCAAGAGACTTCCTTCTGTTTTCCTCCTCTCCCTCTCATGCACAGACTTGGGAAAGTTGCAAAAGAGGCCGCCCGGGGTGAGCTCAGCTGTGTGGGTGGAGGGGGTGGGGTGGAATGGGAAGCTCGGCTTCAGAGCTCACTCGATGGGGTGGGCCCCATGAGAATTAGGTTTACGGGATATTGACACCCCCCCCCCGGGGTGTGGGGGGGCAACAAGGAATGGAAGGTTCGAGCATGGGAGTGTGTGGGTTGGAGCCTGCAGGGAGACACGCAGGTTTGTGGGCACCATGCAGAACTTCTGGCTGGTTTAGGAGCCTCTGCCAGGGCTGCTAGGAGCCCCCCAGGGCAGGGGACCTTTTGTCTGCGGAGGGATTAGATTCTCGTGTGCAGTGGATTTGGTCCTGCCACCAGCCGGGCAGGAAGACGTTCTGGTCCTCACGTCTTGTCCTCACCACGGTACCGTACACCCGCCGCACACAAGCACGCACACAACACACATCGGCCTTAGGACAGGGAGGCAAGTCCTGACATCTCCCTGAGCTCTCACATGAAGACGTGTGTCTCCACCTGAAGTCCTTAAAGAGATTTCGGTAATTTTCAGTACTGTTAGCAGGCAGCTAAGGCTGGTTTTCCTTGGAGCTGCTGGCACCACGCCCCGAGTAACGATGGCTGGCACATAAAAGGGGAATAAAGTGACCTTAGACAGTCCGCAGTAAAGAAATGGGCTCCCAGCTCCCCAGGGCTTTCCTTAGGGTTTGTAACACATTTGGTGCCGCCCTCTGTCCCCACGTTCCTTCCAAGATGGGCTGTCTCCTTCCCGGTGGGCTGTCCCTTAGTTTCATGATCCTCACTCAGTTCCTTCTTCCTTGTGTCCGTCGAGCCTCTGGCCCTGCCTCATCAGTACCATCTGTCCGCCTAGTCAGCTGGACTCGTGCTCCCCAGAGGCAGAGCCAGTAACCCTGAACCCCACACCTGGCCGCACGCAGCGCCAGGGACAGGCCTGGGTAAGGACTTTGCAGTGGGACAAAAGCTCCAGCTGAAGCTCACCCCCTTGTTCCAGTTAGCCTATGTGCCTGGAGGGAGGGTGGGCAGATCTCCCTAAAGCGCGCTAGTGGACCAGAAGCACCAAGCTGGAAAAACTCCAGAGCACTTTTATCCATCATCTTCTGCTTTGTTTGCCTGGGAAAGGGTGCACCCATCCACCCTCGGGATAACCCCTGGTGAAGGACATCTCATTTGTTCTTACATGGTTGTTCTTTAAAATCCATCTGCCACTCCCTGCCCTATATTCTTCTACTTTTCTGAGACCAGATTTTTTTTTTCTATTTTTCCTTTTCTTGTTTTTTGGATTTGAATTTTAATTAGTTAACATGCAGTGCCATATTGATTTTTGGAGTAGAATTCCTGAGACCACGTTTTCAATGAATGTGTGTGTGTGTGTGGGGGGGATGAGGATGAACCCCTGTAGAGCGAGGAGGCATATGCGAGCCTCTTACAGGGGACGCCTGAAAGTAGCCAACCACAGGGTCTGCCGCTGTGGGTGCTTTTGGGGAGGGGAAGTGAATTCCCCTTGCCTGGTCCTTACAGTCTGAACACAGGACTGAAACTTAGACTTTCAGGGGATATTTGCAGGACTGTCCTGAACACCTCTGAAAGTCACTCTCAGACTTTAGTTCCTACTTCTCCTATCCACATGGATCAAGGGTCAGCAACTTTCCTCCTTTTCCTCTAGCACATGCTGCAGTGGAAAACTGTGCTCAGCCTCTCCCCTGCAGGGGCGGCCCTGAGCCTGCCTTCAGTGAACTTCCTTCCTTCTTTCCCTTTTGCATGCATTCATCCAACCATCTGAGTATGCCAGCCCTTTTGGGGGACACGAGATAGATACTTGCACTTAATCAGTGGAAGTAAGATATGGAAAAATAATGATTTAAGAAGTGCAGCTACGGGTTGTGGGATTTAGAGGATTTGGAGGAGGAAAAGGTTTTGTGGAAAGGAGGGATTTGAACTGGAACTTGAAAGATGGACAGGATATGAACTTGTGCAGATTGTGATAAGTGGAGGAGGGAGTCAAGTTCAACATAGGAAGTGATCCGAGAATGGAGGGAAGGAGGTGCCGACTGCCCTCTTGGCAGGAGAGAAGGTGTGCAAAGGAGGCTCCGAATCAGGGCTGACTACCCGCCGGACAGTGATTTCAATCTGTTTTTCCTGGCACTGTGTCTAACATCTCTTCATCAGAATTTTAACAATGTTGTAAAAGGGATGACTCTGGGGAAACTGCTCCCCTGGTGAACAGGATAGAAGGATTCCTTGGAGCAAAAGTGCATGAGCGAGAAAATGGGGATGGTTTGGTTTAATGGAACGGTTTCAAGATGAGGATAGGAGGTCAAACAGGCCCGGCTGGAGAGAGGCCTCACATCAGCTTGGAGTCCATCGTGTGCTGTGGGACCCCTGGGGAGCTGGGAGCACGGGGAAAGTGTCATTCCAGCGGGGTTTCAGATGTGCGTCCGGAAGGAGGAGAGATAAGAGTCCGAGCATCACAATGACCTTGAAGTACACCTGGTGAAGGGTAATGACCGGGGATACGGGGACAAGGGAACATGTAGGGGCAGTTTTGTGACAGAGCCAATGTGGCAGGGTGCCTGGGTGGCTCAGTCGGTGAAGTGTCTGCCTTTGGCTCAGGTTGTGATTCCGGGGTCCTGGGATCGATTCTGGGGTCCTGCTCAGCGGGCAGTCAGCTTCTCCCTCTCCCTCTGACTGCCATTTGCCCTGCTTGTGCTTGTTCTCTCTCTGTCAAATAAATAAATTCTTAAAAGAAAAAAAAAAGCAGCGGCATGGCAGTAGTGAAGATTCAGTCCCTGACTGTAGGGTCCTTTAGCCAATGTTGCAGACGCCCTCCTGCCCTGTCCACACTGAGCCGGGCACCACGTGCTCCGCGGGCAGCAGGGCACCCTTCCTTTGCTCACTCCTGGCAGTTAGCTCTCAGTAAATATATTTTTAAGATAGGTTTTATTTATTTATTTGAGAGAGAGAGAGAGGAGAGAGAGAAAGAAAGTGAGCATATGAGTGGTGGGGGGGGCAGAGGCAGAGGGAGAGACAATCCCAAGCCCATTCCACACCCAGCGGAGAGCCTGATCCCACGGGGCTTGATCCCACGACCCTCGGATGACCTGAGCTGAAATCGAGAGCTGGACTTTTAACTGGGCCAGGCATGAAGGCGCCCCGAGCTCTTAATGACTATGGGAGAGATGCTGCGGGAGTAGGAAGGAGCTCGAGGCAGATGGAGGGATGAGCTCGGGCTCTGCTTCCCCGCCCTGTGGAGCCAAGGGGACGCCAGTGCCCCAGCTGAGAGGGGAAACATGAGAGCTTGTTTTGTCTAAACTGAGGTTGAGGTGCTAGCAGGACATCTCCGTGGCACCAGTGAAGGTCTGCTGCGACGGACTCTCCCTGCCTTGTTCATGCATTTGTCCCCACGTGCATGCTCAGTGCTCGGCCCTGACCCCATGACTCCATCCGGCCCGGCCCCTGGTCTCACTTCTGGTCACAGAGCAGTTCTGGTGATGGTTCCTGCCGTTTTCCTGGTCTCAAGTTTGCGAGCACTACCATCAGGGGTGAAGGAGCCTGCAGGCAGGGCGCCAAGGTGGCAGAAGCAGACGCGGGGCCCCATCTGGGCTGGAAGATTGGCAGAGACCCTGGCCCCCCAGCACCCTCCTGGGGAGGCCAGGGAGACACATCAGAAGTGCAGGGACTCGATGCCTGCGGGCAGGACTCTGACCAACCCAGACAGAACAAAGCAGAACAAAGCGGAAACCCCGCAGATAGTCACGATCACCTGCCACCCTGCCCACTTGTCACCAGACCATTCTGAGCTGGACCCAGTCCCCACGGCCTTGTGGTGATGTCCTGGGGAACTGAGCAGCAGCTGTGCTTGCTGCAAATGTGGAGTTGGCTGGGAAGGTCACCTTCTTAGACTTACTTCCCTTCTCTCTTCCTCATTTCCCTTTGCCCGCTCTTGCTTCCTTTGCATCAAACTTCCCAATAAATGTTAAATATAAGCTTCTGACTCAAAAATGAAAAAAAAAAAATTCCCCACCAGGGAACTTGGACCAGGATAGGGTTCCATGTGGCGATCGAGGGCTAGAAGTCAGGTTAGACAGTGGAGAGTGAGAATTGAAGATCAAAGACTTCACTGGAAAGGGTCGGAGATTCGCAAACCATCTGCTTGGAAAGGTCAACATGGGGGTTGTGTCCATAGCTCAGACCCACGCAGGAGGTGCCTCATCTCCTAGGTGAAGGGGAGAGAGAGAGGAGAGAGAGGAAGGCTGAGGAGGACCTGGAAACACACTCACATGTAAGAAGCAGGAGAAAGAAAAAGATCCCAGCCACTGGCCTGCGGAGGCAGAGACCACTCACATCAGGCCATGGCTACAAGGGTTTGTAGCCCTGCAGGTAAGGTGTGGCCAGGGATGGTGGTTGATCCAGCGGATAGAATGGTGACCAGACAGTTTCCACCCTCATGGAGCTCAAATTAATTAGCTGTAGGGGGCGTATCCTGCTGGTCCCTTAGCCTTCTTCACATTTGGTATGTCAGTGAGATTGGCTGCTCTCCTTGTCTGTGGGACATAAAGAATGACTCTGAGGTCCTAGGGGCTGTGGGAACCACAAGACAGAAAGGATCCCTGTTCTTGAACTATGAGGCTCTTCACCTGGACGGTTCATGTGAGAGAGAAACTTTCATTGTGTCAAGGCACTGCGATTCGGCCGTTTATCTGTTATAGTAGCTGGTGTTACGTCATGACCTGGCAAGTGTTGAAAAAGCAAGAGGTGGATGTTGAAGCTGAGGAATAGAAGCGTATTCTGGTCCTGAGGCCTGGCCTTCTGTGTCTTTCACACACCCCGGGTTTGTGGTCCGGGAGTAAGTTCTCACATATCGCCTCTCCCTTTACTATCCCCATGGGCACAAATTCTTCTAGAGAAAGGATCAGGCTTCAGAGTCTCAACACCTCTGACTCTCATGGAGGGACAGTCATCTGATCGCCCTCCTACAGCGGGATGCTTGCACCAGAGCTCTTCAGCTGAGAACAACAGAAGCAGCAGGGAGCCGGACAACCAGACCTTGGGAAGGACAGAGGCAGGGTAGCTGGGGCGGTCTCGGCACTGAGGACTCAGGAGCTATGGCTCTGTGTGCTTGCCAAGCCCCACCCGCTCTCCCTGTGGGGCCCACTTAACATTCAGCTTCCCAGGAAAGAAAGATAGTCCGGTGGGTGTGCCTGGGACGTGGGGGCAGATGACAGGCCTGCCAGCCCGCCAGGCTCACAGAGAACAGGACAGAGAAGACCCCTCTGAGGAGGGGATACCCACCCTGGACACAGCAGGAATCCTCTTAGCAGGGTCCCATTTCTCCGGAGGGCAGACAGGAGGAAGCCGTCTGGAGCCTCTTGGGATCAGCAACCATTGACTTGTCAGCAGCAAATGTGTTTTTATTTTAAAAGGTAAATATTATTGGGAGAACAGACCAAAATGTACCTGCCATCCTTGCCCAAGGGACATCCTGAACTGACAGATGCCGGGCTTGGGGGAAGGGGTTAAATTAGAAGCAGAGGGGGACGCCTGGGTGGCGGAGCTGGTGAAGCGTCTGCCTTCCACTCAGGTCGTGATTGCAGGCTCCTGGGATCGAGCCCTGCATCGGGTGTCTTGCTCCACAGGGAGTCTGCTGCTTCCTCTGCCTGCCTCTCCCCCTGCTGTGCTCTCTCTCTCTCTTTCTCTGGCAAATAAATAAATGAAATCTTTAAAAAAAATTAGAAACGGGTGAGGCACAGGAGATGAGGATTCTACTTTCACTACTACTTTTGACAAGTCATTTCATGATTTCATCACTCCAATTTCCTCATTTAGAAAATGGGATAATAAAACCTGCTGTCTAATCTACAGATTTTTTTTTTTGAGGGGGAAAACAAAGAGGAGAAAGGGAAGAAAGACAAAATACCAAAAGCTCCTGAAAGGACTTTGATAAACCAAAAATAAACATATAAGAGCAGTTGGTTAGTGATGCATCTGTTACAGGCTGAACTGTGTTTCCCCCAAATATACGTTTCTGAAGGCCTAGGCCCCTAGGCCTTCAGAATGAACTTATTTGGAAAGAAGGTCTTGGAAGATGCAATTAGTTAAGTTGGGATGAGCTCGAACTGGAGTAGGGAGGCCCTTAGCCAATACAACTGGGGTCCTTAGAAGAGAAGAGACACAGAGACCGACGCACAGGGGACGGCGGGGCAGAGACTGAAGTGTCGCCACTGTAAGCCAGGGAACACGAGGGACTGTCAGCTGTCACCCAAAGCTTGGGAGAGGTAAGGAAGATTCTCCCCTATGGGTTTCAGAGAGATAATGGCTGTGTGCCTGCCAGGCCCTGTTGACCCCTTTATCTTGGACTTCCAGCTTCTAGAACCGTAAGGCAATTCATTTCTTAAACAAGCTTTAAGCTGCCTGTTTCGTGGCAGTCCCAGGGAACCGAATACACATCCTTTAACGCACCCCCAGGGTTCAGAGAAGGTTGGCCAAAGCTCTTGGCCTATCACCGAGAGGTTTGTGACGTAGGATCAGACATGGGTTTTGGGACAAGGACCCTGAGTTTCAGGGGTAGCACCACGGATGTGAAGGTCACGAGAGCAAGGTCTGTTTTGGGAAGCCCCCGCAGCAACAGGGCTAAGCAAGGGCTAAGCAAGGGCCACGGCAGCGGAGTTTAGTCGACACGGACCGAAAGCGGTACTTCTGCCTCGAGAGACGAGCGTGCTCAGAGCAGAAGTGGCTCTGGGAGGCCTCCCGCCTGCTCTCACTTCCTGCGGGCACTGGGCAGGCGCTGCGGTCATACCTCAGGCCTCCAGCGCTCCTGCTCCGGGGCCCACAGGGAGCTGCAGGCACGTGCAGTCCACTAGGGGAGCCCGCTGAGCAGAGGTCACCCTTACGGAGAAAGTCTGCTGGGGTGCTGTCTGCCTGTGGGCTCCCACACCTCTCTTGGGCGCTTTATTTGGGAGGAGTCGTAAAACTTTTTTACTCTAGGCCCTTCTGCCCGGTGTGAGATTTGCCCACGCTGAGTGTGGGTCTGGTCCCTGGGTAATGAGTATTTACACGTACGTGCCGTAGCTATTGAATCCTCACAATAAACCCATGAGATGGTTGCTGTTATTACGCCCATTCTACAGTTGAAGAAACTGAGGTGCACAGTTCCCACAGCTGGTGTCAAGAGTCAAGCCCAGGCCCGTGTGACTCCGGAAGCTGTGGGGTTAGCGGCTCTATTATATTGCTCTGATAGTTTATTTGGATCAGGGTGTTCTGAATTAACTCTGAAAGTAATAATTTAGTAAAAACAAAGAAAAACAAACAAAACCAAAAAACTGTGTGTGTATGTGTGAGGCTGGGATCACCTTGACTTCATACTTAAAGGGGGAGGGAGTGAGGCGCCTGGGTGGCTCAGTTGGTTAAGCAACTGCCTTCGGCTCAGGTCATGATCCCGGAGACCCGGGATCGAGCCCCACATTGGGCTCCCTGCTCGGCGGGAAGCCTGCTTCTCCCTCTCTCACTCCCCCTGCTTGTGTTTCCTTTCTGGCTGTGTTTCTCTCTGTCAAATAAATAAAATCTTTAAATAAAAAAATAAATAAATAAAGGGGGAGGGGAGCTCACATGATGAGCTAAGTGCGTCCACCCAGGTAATCCTAGAGCTCTGTTAGGTGGGCATCTCAGAGACATGAAGTCACCAGCCAAGGTCACTGAATTGATCGGAGCAGGGCACACATGTGAATCCAGGTTCAAGTTCACATGCAAGCCTGCTGTGTTTTCCATGGCCTCTGTGCCAAAAGTGACAGCTGGGATCTGTCCTACTGATCTTACAGTAACTCGCTTGGTGCCTGACACACGATAAAGATTTATAGGATTTGGTTGAATTAAACCCAAATGAATCTAATGGTCATGAAGAGAGGATTTGATCAATAAATGGACACCATGCAGATGCTCCAGGGAAAGAGCTGACCGTGCTGATGTGGAATCTGTTACATGAGCAGTTTAGAGACCAGTGTGTGTAGATCATCCCCTTTTTTTTCTCCCAAAGATTTTTTGTTTATTCATTTGAGAAAGAGAGAGCATGTGAAAGCAAGAGCACAAGCAGGGGGAGTGGGAGAGGGAGAGGGAGAAGCAGACTCCTCAGTGAGCAGGAGACCCGATGCCCCCATGATTCCTTGTTTTGCAGGAAAAAAAAATTCCTTATCTATGGCTCTCTCTGTAAAGACAAAGGAAAGTCTGTGTAAAACAACTTCAAATTAATAATAATGTTTATCTTTGAGGGTAAGGATAATTGAAGACTTTCACATATTTTATAATAAGAAAAACCCTAAAGCGGCACCTGGGTGGCTCAGTCATTAAGCATCTGCCTTCAGCTCAGGTCATGGTCCCAGAGTCTCGGGATCGAGCCCCACATCAGGCTTCCTGCTCAGTGGGAAGCCAGCTTCTCCTTCCCCCACTCCTCCAGCTTGTGTTCCCTCTCTAGCTGTGTTTCTGCCAAATAAATTTAAAAAATCTTGAAAAAAAAAGAAAAACCTTGAAGATACTTGCATTTTGCAGAAAGTAAGAACAAAAGGAAGAAAAAGAAAGACATGTTGTTTCTGGTGGCAATAAATCCCACCAGAATAGATCCCACCATCCCACCAGGTTGCACCTTAGACCCAGATTTACAATGTCAGCTCCCTCAGGATGGGTCCTGCGACCTCATAGGAGAAAAGGGTTCATTCAGAGCCCCTCTTTCCCCATACCCTCTTCTGGCACATTCTGAAATATTTTCATTTACAACAAACCTAAGAGCACACAACCAGGAACCAGGACTACTTGGGAATGGGCCCGGAACACCTTTTCCTATAGGGGTCAAGTCAAAAGTTCACAGAAACTAACTTGAAGAGGCACCTGCTGGCTAAGTGTGGGGTTCTTTGAATATTCACAAGACTACAATAAGTTGAAACACTCATTTTTCTGAAAGCCAGTAAATAAAGGGAAAAAAGCCAAGTAATCTTGCCTTTCCTGTATTAACTATACCAAATAGTAAGCAAAAGTTGATGAACACTTTTTTTTTAATAGAAGAACTCTGGCTTAAAAAACACAGGAGGGGGGCGCCTGGGTGGCTCAGTTGGTTGGGCAACTGCCTTCGGCTCAGGTCATGATCCCGGAGACCCAGGATAGAGTCCCACATCGGGCTCCCTGCTCGGCGGGAGGCCTGCTTCTCCCTCTCTCACTCCCCCGGCTTGTGTTCCCTCTCTGGCTGTGTTTCTCTCTGTCAAATAAATAAAATCTTAAAAAAACCAAAACACACACAGGAGGAAAAAATAGAGCTCAAAAAGAAAAAAAAAATCTCTGCTTTGCAGCCCTAATGGTAATGTGGATCTCAGCAATGAGTGGTTGCCAAAAGCTTTGGGTGAAATGCTGAAGGCAGTCGGCCATGTACGGATATGTGTGAGCCCCACAGCTCCCAAATCCACTCATCAGTCCTAACCTTGTGAGTAAAGAGGCTCCGGGTATGATCTGCCTCCTGATGGGAACACTAGGGGATGTCCCCAGCACTGTGGATAAAATATTCTTGCCACAAAACCAGGCTCTAGAGCCAACTGCCATTTTGAGGAAAGATGGACTCAGAGAACCATGTTGCCTGATGCCTCATTTCAACCTGCAAAATTCGGAATGCGGTCGACGCCACGCATGGACAGAGACATAGAGAAAATTCAGATTTGAACTTTATTTGCATCCTGATACACACAAGTCACCGATAAAAATGACCCAGTATTTCCTAGGCAATGGGGAACATTTGAACACCGATTGCCTATGTAAGGGTATTAGAAGGATTTATGGATAAATCTTGGATGTGATGATTTATGAGGGATGCTAAGAATTTGCTTTGGGATAATGCAGGTAGGTGGGCTGGGGAGAGGAGGGGTGGTGGGTGCTGATAAAACAGGACTGGTCACGTGTGGGTGAGTTAGGAAGGGTCTGGGGAGAGGTCCATGGGGATTTATTGTGCTATAATCTCTGCTTCTGTATATGTCTGGAGATTTCCAACAGGAAATGTTAGCCACAAGCAATAAAAAGTACAGGCATACAATTTAATGCTTCCATCATGATGGTGGTGGAGGTGGCATGTATGAGGTGTATGTGATGTGAGTGTGTGAGTGTGTATGTGTGTGTTCTCATGCTCTGTTTGGACCTAGTTCAAGTTGCAACTCTAGAACAATGTATCCTCTTGAAAATGGCTTTTTGACCACTGTGCAAGTGCCCCAACCTAACGGGCAGAGCTAGGTTTCCAAGGGGTGTCGGGCAGGCAGGCACAGGCACAAGGCTGAGACTTAGGGGACCGCCGGAGCCAGCCCAACACGGTTATTCCCACGATCGAAGACCGAGTAAAACTGCCTAATGAAGACATCGCCCAGGATCCAGAGGGGCCCAGCAGGAGGCTGGATGTCAAGCCCCTGAAAGCCGCTGCTGCAGAACTCCATTCCATCCACAAAGTCCTGGGGTGGAAAGAAGGTGTAAGTGACATAGAGGGAGAAAAGGGAAGTAGGAGGCTGTACTGTGTGGTAGTGATGGTGGCTATACCAAACGGCCTCGGACAGTCACAGCGTCCGCTCCTTGGTTCTTCTTCCCGCTCCACACACTTTCATTTGTTTGCTTAGCAAAGTGTCAGCATAGTTTTGCATATGGGGACCTGGGCTTCTAAGTTCTACATTAGGAATTGTTCATCTGTCCTATATGCCCCCTGCCTCCCACTTTATAATTGGAAAAAGGGAAACCTTGTTGCATGATTGCAAGAGCAAAAGGGTTGACTTTAGAATGTCTTGGCTTAAATTCCAGTTTCTTTAGTTTCTAGCAAAGTTCAACTTCATTTTTTAAGGGAGAGAAATTACACGGCTGTTGTCTGGGTATTCTGGGGAAGAAGGAGGCAAGTTGGCATCTGTTGTCCTATGAAAAGAGTGTTCCTTTCCTCAAACTTACTTTTTAGCTTGGCAGAGACTTGGGGTCTACCAGGCAAGTGAGGTCTTTCCAACAACCATTTGAAATTTGAGGTTGCTGATGAGGGTCTGGGAATCTTGCAGAGGGTTTAAAGCACCTTCTGGAGAGGAAGGGGATAACCGTGCAATGCTGTTACAGCATCCTTGGTTGGCTGAGGAGACTCTGAAATCTGCTGGCAGTAAAGGACGAGGGCACCACGTTGGGCATAGGGAAGGAAGTGGCGTCAGCAGGGACTCAACAGGGTGCAGGTGGGAGAAGTATGGGGGTACCGGAGTGCCAATGGGTATATAGGCTGAGGAGCTTGGTACAGTTAGTGTCTAGCTTGTCCCCAGTGTGGCATTCATAGTGGCAGCTCCAGAATCTCTTTATTGGAGCAGCTTAGGGCGCTTGACATGAAGCTGTGTTTTAAAGCAGAACATTCATTTTCTTAGTAGTGCAATTGCTGGATCATAGGTAGTTCAACTTGAGGACCCTCCATGCCTTTTTCTAGAGTGGCTGCACCAGTTTGCATTCCCACCAACAGTGCAAGAGGGTTCCTTTTCCTCCACATCCTTTCCAACACCTGTTGTTTCTTGCCTTGTTGATTTTAGCCATTCTGATATGTATGAGGTGATATCTCATTGTAGTTTTCATTGGTATTTCCCTGATGATCCGTGATGTTGAGTGTCTTTTCATGTGTTTGTTGGCCAACTGGATGTCTTCTTTGGAAAAATGTCTATTTGTGCCTTCTGCCCATTTTTAATTGAATTATTTGTTTTTGTGGGTTGAGTTTTGTAAGTAAAAAAAATAAGACTTTATATATTTTGGATACTAACCCCTTATTGGATGTCATTTGCCAATATTTTCTATTCTGTAGACTGTCTTTAATTTTGTTGATTGCTTTACCATGCAGAAAATTTTATTTTGTTGAGTTCCCAATTTTCACTTTTTTCCCCCTTGCCTCAGGAGACATATCTAGAAAGAAGTTGCTATGGCCAGTGTTAAAGAGGTTATTGTCTGTATTCTCTTCTAGGATTTTTATGCAATTGCACTACTGAGTATTTACCCAAGGATACAAAAACACTAATTCAAAGGGGTGCATGCATCCCGATGTTATCTGCAATAGACAACAGCCGAGTTACGGAAACAGCCTGCGTGTCCACAGACTGATGAATGGATAAAGGAAATGTGGTATATACATATAAATATATGACTATTATTCACTCATAAAAAGAATGACGTCTTGCCATTTGCAATGTTGTGAACAGAGCTAGAGAGTATAATGCAAAGTGAAATAAGTCAGAGAAAGACAAATACCATATAATCACATTCATATGTGAAATTTATGAAAGAAAACAAATGAGCAAAGGGGAAAGGAGAGAGAGAAAGAGAAGCAAACAAAGAAACAGACTCGTAACTATGGAGAACACACTGATGGTCACCAGAGGGAAGTGGGCGGGGGGATGGGTGAACAGGTGATGGGGATGAAGGAGCGCGCCTGTGACGAGCACGGGGGTTGTAGTGTTGTAGGTTGTAGGTTCAACAAGCATTGAACCACCACACTGTACACCTGAAACTAATATTGCCCTGCACGTTAACTAACTGAAATTTAAATAAAAGCTTTAAAAGAACACTTGTTTTCACTTGCACTGTCTGTTTATGCATGGTGGCTTGGGGAGAGGTTAATGGAGATCAAGGTGTGGGGGTAAGTCAGTCCCTAAAGTCCTCTACACCATAGCGCCTCCATTCTGCTGCAGTCCCCCTGGGGGTGTGGGGACCCGTCCGGTAAAGGTTAGTGTGTTGAGGGTCACCGAAGAACCACATGCGATATTGAAAATCTGGGCCAGCTGTGGTGTGAGGCGATCAGAGACTTCCCCCAGGAATTCCCTTTCTGGGGAATTCTACTTCACCCTACAAACTTCGGAATCTACTTCAATAAAAGACACTTTGTTGTCTGAGGAGAACGTTAACCTGACCGTGAGAAGACACAACCTCATTCCGTCCCTCCTCCCCGAGTAGCTCATATCTTGAGTCTCTTAACTTTCTGCGTCTCAATACTCTCATCGACAGAATGGGATAATAATATCCAGTCTTACTGGGTGTTTGGGCTTAAACTTTGTCCTCTGAAAAGTCCTATGTGACAATGTCAGAAAACGTCAGTAAATGGCTCGTCAGTAAATGGCTCGTCCAAGTTTTGTTGCTGCTTCATGGCAGGAGGGGAATTGAGAGAGAACCGGCCTGGCCGTCTTTCCACCACAGGCAGCTTTGTCCTTTCTAGAAGGAACGCCACTTCATTGCAGGGGAAGATGGGAGAGGGGCTCGGTGTAAACACAGCCTGAGTGCAGGCCACTAAAAAGAGGAAGTGGTGGACTCACGGGGAAGGCCTTATGACTCGCAGAATAAGGAAACAGTTCTTACCAGCAGGGTGTAGGCAGGTGGCTGGAGGGTGTAGGAGACGCCATTGATAGTGAAGGTGACATCCGGCATGACGTTGAGGTTGGCACACTCCACTCCATACTAAAACACAACACACAGGACCCATTTAGAGGCCTTCCCCCTCTCCTGCTCCCGCCTCCTCCCTGCCCCGGCAGGCACTGACTTCTCCATCCAGGGGTTCTGCCCCAATGGCCTTCTGCAGCTGCTTGATTTTGTCTGAGGGGCCTGTGATGAGGGAAGTCCCCGTGTCCACAATGGCCTGGCAGCCCTCAGAGCAGAACATCACCGCGCCTCC
>PITA01025242.1:0-24741 GCA_004023965.1 Spilogale gracilis
GGAAGGAAATGACAGAGAAGGCTTCGGGTTTTATAACCTGAGCCGCCGGAAGGATTCCGGGAGGCTTACCTCTACTAAAGATGACAGATGAGTCTGAAGTTCTCTTACAATGTGCTGTTGGGGTTTCGGTCTGCGGTTGCTTGAAGGGCATGGGCTACAAAAGGGGGCAGAAGGAGTGACAGGAATATCCTGCACCTTGATCGGGTTGTTAGGCTCATAGATGCAGACATTGGAGCCCCCCTGCCGGGCACAAATAAAAGCTATGTGTTTTATTTGTATTAATTATACCTCCATAAATTAAAACTTCTTTTGAATGAATTTAAAATTTCCAGGATACAAAGGGAAAGAGATTTGAGTTCTGCCTTAAAGGAACCCACACAGGCAAATAAATACAAAAAAATCCAACAATAGGGAGAAATACAAGGTGCATAATATAAAGGGCAGAGCATAGTTCTGGTTGGGGTCTGCGGAAAGCTCGTGGGCAGTGCTATTTGAACTGAGTTTTGAAGAATAAACATCATGGAAGTAAAACTTCCAAAAGGAAAGACCGGAACCGTAATTTGCTAATGACTCATGGCAAGATCAAGTTGAGACACATTTATCGCAATGCATTTTAAGGCGTTAAGACGAATGTGCAGGAGTGCATGCGTCCGAAAGAGACTGGTAGGCAGTGTAGAAGAACACAGGTCGGCGCTGGGCTGTTTTCAGGGAGCTTCCAGCTATGCCCTTTATTGGCTGGGTAGCATTGGGAAGATTTCTGCCGGTCCATATGCTGCTGTCTCTACTATCTGGTAGTGATGGCAGTGAGGTCAGTCCAATGGATGTGAACTTCCTAGCTCACAGCGTGTATGAGTATAAGTTCATGATATGATTACATAACAAGGGCCCATGCTTCTAGTAAAATGATTGGTAAATGGGGCACCCGGGTGTCTCAGTCAGCTAAGCGTCTTCCCTCGGCTCTGGTCATGATCTCAGGGTCCTCGGATCAAGTGTCACCTGAGGAATCCCCACTCAGCAGGGAGTCTGCTTGTCCCACTGCCTCCCCCCTCACCTTTGCTCTCTTTCTCTCTCTGGCTCACCCTCTTTCAAAGAAAAAGAATAAAGACAATGATTGTTAAAATAACACACCAAACAATACCCATCTAGTCACATGCTCATTCTCAAATATTTCAGTTCTGACTGTTTCAAGGTTGGTCTTGATTAAGGACTCTCTGCAATGTCTTATATTAAATCGAAAATGTGTTCAACATTTATCACGGCGATGCCTAGTGAAAGCAGAGAACGCTCTAACCATACGTGTGTGAGTGGGGGTGTGCTGCGGAGGGCTTTTCCCTCCTTGGTTAAAAGAACACACATGGGGATCGTGCGCTCCCACTGATTGTGTGGGAGGCAGAGAACCACCTCATACATTCTAGCCCCCAGTCTCTTGCAGAGTGTTTGAGGCCAAAGAAATCACAGACAGGAGAATCCGTGGGTTTAAAAGATTTCTTCCAGAAACCATCAAGGCCCTGACTGATCTCAGCAACCAACCACGTGGCCAAGATCTGTCTTTCCCCAACCCCATCTCTTAAATGGAGCAAACTGCCTGTCCCCCCCCCCCCAGAAGGCTTAGCAACTCCTGCTTATAAAGAGGCTTCCCGAGGGGAACGATCTTCCTGCATGAAAACCAGTTCTAATGAGCTGTGTCCGGCGTGACGTGTCAGAGTGACCGCTGGGGGACAGAGGTAAATGGTGAGAGACTGAGTCTCATGGGGAGAGCTTTTTTAAATGACAGTGTATTTAGAATAGTCTCCCTCTGCAGCTGCCGGAATCGTTGCTGTCGGGTTTCCACTTTCATTGTGGGGAGGCATTGCTTTACTCACTTAAAAATTATAAAAAGCTAACGGGGTTTCCTTATCTTTCTCTTGGTTGTCTCCGGGAAGCCATTGTCTTCTCATTTCCATATCCTGTCTTATTGGTAGTAACGACAAGAACTGTCTTTTAGGTGGGAATTGTGAATATGCCCAAGAGCAAACGAGGGACAGATTGACTTCAGTGAAGTGAAGGACAGAACCCGGACATCTTGTTTGAAGGCAACACAGATGAATGGCACCAGGACTGTTTCCGAGTCTAGGAAGGAAGCTCTGCAGAGAGGGAAGGTGGCAGTGAGAAATGAGCTGTTTGCCACAGCCCTCGTAGCTTGGGAGGCCGTCTGCAGGGGCATGTTTCCCAGGAGGAGACATACCGTCCCTGGTCCCCTGGAGAGACTCGTGAGGTGAGGCTACACTTCTATAACTAATCTTGGTTTCTCCACCCTCGGTATCCTACGCTGCGGACTATCTTTCAGGATTCCTTATCTAGTTCAGTCTACCATGCACCGACTACCCAGCACCCAGGATGTGTTCCAGGAACCTGAGTCGTCATCCTTGCTCATGTGGCAATTAAGACAACACCAGATACGAGGTCAGAATACAGGAGTTCCAAGTTCTGCTTGGCGGTTGAGCGTTGGGTGGCATCTTGAGTCCTTAGGGGAGGCTGTATGTTAGTTGTCTATCGCTGCATAATAGATCCTTCCAAAATTTCGTGACTGAAGCCAACCATAATTATTCACAGTATGTCCAAGTTTCTTCCGGCCCAGAATCCAGACAGAACACGGAAGGGATGGCTTGTCCTTGGTTCACAATATCTGGGCTTCTGCTGGGAAACTTCAGAGAAGCACCTGAAGAGCAGAGTCTGGCGGGTCCACTTCCAAGATAGCTCACTCAACATGGCGGGCGGGTCAATGCTGGTTGTTGGTGGAAGGCTTCGGATCTTCTCCGTGGGGACCTCTCTGTAGGACTGCTTGGGCATTCTCTCAACATGGCCCCTGTTCCCCCAGAGTGAGGGATCCAAGACTCCAAAGGGAAGACCAGAATGATTCTTATGACCTACTCTCAGAAGGTGCACACCATCACTCTCTCAGTATTCTACTGGTCACAAACATTGGCCGTATTCAAGTTGGAGGAGATGAGGCAGAGGGGCAAACACCAGGAGGCGAGGACTCTCGGGGGCTCCTTGGAGACTTGCTGCCATAAGCATATAAGACAGCACGCCGTGGGGCCTAGAGGCATGGTTGCTCGCTGCAGTCTGCTGGTGTGGACGGGTGCGGTATAACATGGGCTCTCAAGCCACCCCACTTGGGTTCACCTCCCAGCCTACCCCTCATCTGTGGCCTCAAGCAAATGCCGAATGCCTCTGTGGCTCAGCCTCCACATATCTAAAATGTGGTAGATGAGATTATTGGCAAATATGAACTCCCAGCAGTGCCTCCCCCTGCCGTCCTCCTTTGCGTGGGTTGTATACGTCCCCATGCCATCCGTGCTGGGCTTGGCTCTGTGACTTGCTTTGAACTGTCAGGGAGCAGAGGGCAGTTCCCCGCCTCTTTTTTAAAATTTTTTAAAAGATTTTATTTATGCATTTGACAGAGAGAGAGGGATCACAAGTAGGCAGAGAGGCAGGCAGAGAGAGAGAGAGGAAACAGGCTCCCGACACGGGCTTCAATCCCAGGACCCTGAGATCATGGCCTGAGCTGAAAGCAGAAGCTTTAACCCGCTGAGCCACCCAGGCGCCCAATCCCCCACCTCCTGATTTCAGGCTTGGCTGTGTGCCTCGCGAGATATGAAGCAAGAAGAGGCTTTGAGACGGGTTTGCACAATGTTGCTGTCCGCTTGCATATCTCCCATCGTTGTGTGAAATATGTACTCCAGTCACACCCCTGGTTCTAAGAAAAAGAGTCATGCGGAGCCCTGTGACCCCGCCTGCAGCTCAGAGCGAACTCCAGCTGAGCCTGGACCCGATCCCTCGAGTCTTGGCTGCACTGCAGACAGCGGATGCATTAGGAGAGATTGGGGCTGTAAGCCACAGAGGTTTGGTGGGGATGTTTGTTACCCAGTATTGCTAATGCATGTGACAATGATAGAGTCTGTTGCATGCGGTCATGAGGATCGCATGAGATGATCCAGGTAAAGGGTTTAGAATGCTGTCTGCCATCAAGGCTTCCTCGGAGAGCCTTCAGCCCCCCCATCGGCATGCAGGTTGCCTTCACATCCCTCCACGGCCCTCTTTCCCTGGTGCACGCGTTTCACCTAGCTCCAGGCCTCCTTGTCCTGCCCTGAACTCCGCTTCATCCTCTCACCCCTTTCCACACCTTCCAGGTTTAGTAAGCAGCACATCGGAGTAATTAAGCCATGTTAGCGCAACGGTGGGAAAGGATTCTATCCCCCTCACCTCCTCCCACCTTCCTGGGAATCGGCGATCTGTTATTTCTGTTGGTTTAAGACATTTATTGGAGTCAAGGGCTTCTTTTATCTCCCCACGAGAAATGAGTCATGGCGAACAGTTCGGGTGAAGGATGCGGGACGGGCAGGCTGTTTCAGGCCGGGAGGCGAGGAGGGCTGCTGAAAAGTGAGGACAGACGCTTTGAAACTGGAGGAGCCCTGAGGCAACCTGGCTGCTCCGAACCCACAGGTCCCATTCAGGTCCTTGCCCCGGCCTCCACCTGTGCTCAGAGCCAGCGGTCAGGCGCTGCAAACATCGTCCGAGCAGCAGGAGGTCAGGGGGACAGGAAGCCCTGCCCAGCCTCAACTACAGGGACTCTCCACGCCCCCCATCAGAGCTCCCGGCGGGGGGGGGGGGGCACTGTCGGTGAGGGCACCGCGGTCCAGCCAGAGCAGCATTTCTCCGTGTGGACATGACACACATCTGGGTCCGGCTCCTTCTCCGACGGGCGCTGCCCTGCGCAGTGAGGATGTCCCCCAACACCCCCAGTCTCTGCCCACCTGATGCCCAGAGCGCCTTTCCACCCCAGGCAGTGCAACCGAAAACGTCCCCTGGGTGCAAAGTCTCCTCCAGTTGAGACCCGCTGAGCTAGAGGCACAGAGCTGGACTGAGGATGCTTGCCTTCGCTCAGCAAACAGTCCCAGACGTCTCCCATTTGCCAATCACTGTGCTGGCATAGGGGATTGTGGGGAGGAGTGAGGGAAGGACCTGTAGGCGAGGAACCCTAACATCATGTGCTTATGCTCCCAGACCCAAGAAGGGAGGGAGGGAGACACGGTCAGAGTCATGAGGTCTGTGTATCCCAAAGCCAGAATGGGCATTGGTGCCCCTGTACCCTGCCCTTCCTGCTTTCCTCTGAGAGCCGCGTCCCCCTGGGAAAACCCTGCACCCTTCTCCCTCTCCCTGTCAGTGGATTTATCCCTCCTAGTCAGAGCCCCTCTCAGCCCAGAAGACCCTAGAGCCACCCGGTTTGGGGCCTAAGTCCAGTTCTCCATAGGAGAGCATGTTTTTCCTCCCCGGCTGTGCCCTGGAGTAACCCGGGGACCCTTACAGAGCCCTGAGGCTGAGGCCGGGCCCCCCCCTCCAGCGTCTGCCTTCGTCTGTGTGATGCACGGCTGTGCGGAGCTAGGACTGGTACAAAAGCTCTCAAGTCGCCCAGGAAGCTCTCTCCCTTCCGGAATTTGAGTCCTACTCCCCCTGTCCGCTTGCACACCTCTCCGCTGCTTCTAAACATGAGTGTGATTTGCTCCTTTCATTCTGGTTGCAATGGAAGCAGAAGCCCCTCCCTGACCAGTAGCAAAAGTCACCCCGAGATTTTTAATCCCCTCCCCCGATGCTGATACACGGCAGGAGTTGAGAAACCTTACCTGAGAAGAGGCATAAGCCCATGGTTCTCAGAGCCTGGCCGAGCCAGCAGCCTCACCTCTGAACTTGTCACTTGCTCTGGCTGGACTGAACTTCCAACTCCCGGGCCCCACCCCACATCTGCGGGATCGGGAGCTCTGAGGTTGGAGGGCCACAGTCCGTGCTTACTGTAGACCCCCGGGTGATGCAGAGGCACATTTCAAGTGCTCCAATCACTGCTAGAGGAGGCTCGTCCCTAGTTCCGTTCAGTTGTCCCAGGCCCTGCCCATCTTGGCCCTGAACGCATGTAACCTGTCACCCCCACAGCCCTGAGCCAAGAGCTAGGCACCCGTGCAGGGCCCCGCCCTGCTGGGAGGGGGCCCCTCGCTGGGGTCTCAGCCCGCTCCTCTCTCATGGTCCAGGTGATGCCCTCCCTAGGCTTGCGCTTGGTGTACCCAAGCTCCGGAAACGCTGCGATGTGCTTGGAGCTGCAGCCTCACCGGGACACCTTGAGAAGGTCTAGCCAGCTCCCTAGAGTCTCAACGCGTCCCAGAACGAAGGTCCTGCACTACCAATGCCCAGGGATGCCTGCACCCTAGATCCTTCCCCACCACTGAAAATGTCGTGGCTGCTACTGAACTCGGAATGGCACAACCGTATGGTGAGACTGACCGCAGCCCTGCAGGAGCAGCCCCAGACTCTGTCTCCATCTCATTCCCCCCCTCAGGGGGCCTCTGCCCCTCCCCCAGGCAGCCTCCTAACTCCCTAGGAATGACTCGGGGCTCCAGGCGACCTGCCTCCCCACCATTCTTTCTACTTTCCTACCTACACCAGAATGAACTCACTCCCTTTTCAGAGAGAGCTTTCCTGCTGCCCAGAAGATAGGACACATCAGAGACTGAAGGGATATAAGCCAGTGATGAGGAGGGAAGAGAAAAAGATACGGGGAGACTAAAAGCAGATAAGATTCAGTGGGGAAGAGATGGGGCCAGAAGAACACAGACACAGAGACACAAGAAAGAGACAGGAGAGAATTAGATGAGTTGCGTTGAAACGTAGGACAAGAAAGCATAAAAAACATATAGAGATCCAGAGGGAATTCTGATTCCGACAAAGTTTCTCAACGAGTCCTAAAAGGACCAGGGCAAAAAATGAAATAAAAAATAAAAATAACAACAACAACAAAAAAAACAGATAACGGAGACAGAATTTAACCTATAAACTCATGTGGAAACTAGCATGTTCCCATGGGTCTAGAGCATGGGAATTTGCCTTTGTGAGTTATTCCTAGAATATTTGCCTGGCTTCTTAACCCGAGGGACAAAAGACCAAAGTCTTAAGGGGGATCATGGGTGAATCTTAATGAGGCCAATTGTATCAGTCCGGATTTTTCATTGTAAACAGTAGGACTTAACTCTGGCTAGTCTAAACAGAAAATGAATGTATTAAGGACTATTAAGTAGTTTGCCGAATCTCCAAGCGGGTGCGTGCGACTTGGCGATGACAAGGCCAGCCCCAGCGCTAGAACATCAGCAAAGGGCTCCTGCAAAGCCCAGCTGCCAACAAACCTGAAAATACACGGCAGCTTGACCTCCCTCGGGAGCATAGGGGCTGCCTAAACACAGGAAAGAGACCCATCTTCCCGCCTAGGCGTCTTGACTACCCCATTCTCCCATCCCTTTCACCCGAGGCGACCGGACCCACAGGGACCTTCGGGCAATGTCTGGAGACATTTTTACTGGTCATCGCTCTTTGGGAGTGGGAGGCAGGGAGGTCCCTGGCATCTGTGGGTGGAGGCCAGGGCTAAGCACCCAGCAATGGACAGGACAGCCTCCGGCCGCAAAGAATCAGCCTGCCCAAAATGTCCCTCACACAGGGTTCCTAGAATGAAGCCCGCTGTTTGTCACTGAGTCCCTGGTCACCGCACAATAAGGATCACCTTCTTAGGCCCCATTCATAGCAAGGGGAGGCTGCGGGACTAGGTTCCCGCCATTGGGTCCCAGACACGCAGGCTGTGTGGCTTTGAGGAGACGGGCGTGCGCTCTGTCCCTGTCAACATAGGCTGTTGTCCCAGCAACACACACGGTGCCGCAGGCCCGGAGGTCAGGGGCGGGGGCCGGGGAGAGCCAAGCTGGGGAGGGCGCACTGCCTGCTTTGCAGGAGGCCGTCTTCCTGCTGTTGGGTCCTGCTGGTTTCCTCCCTGCTCGCCTTCCCACATAAAGGGCCACGTCGGCCCCTGGGCCACACAAGCCACAGCGATGATGAATTGGGGCTTCCGGAGCAACGCTCAGCAAATAACTCTTGGGGGTCGGCAGACACGTGCCCCACAGCCCTCAGCCCTTGAGCAGGAGGCCTCTGAGGCGTGTTCCACGGTGTCTGAGGCCCCCGGGCACGGGCTCCAGCCCCTCCATCGTCTGCTGCCCCCCAGGATTTCCTTGCAAGTCAAATGATCACACTCCAACCCGGTGTCAAGCTCTCCTTTGGGGGGATGGATTCCCAAATCTGGACAGTCTTGTAACTTAAAGCCCAGCTCTAGGCATGAAGGCAACACGGATCAATTAATATCTTTATTTATTTTTTTTTAAAGATTTTATTTATTTGACAGAGAGAAACACAGCCAGAGGGGAACACAGGCAGGGGGAGTGAGAGAGGGAGAAGCAGGTTTCCCGCCGAGCAGGGAGCCCGATGTGGGACTCGATCCCGGGTCTCCAGGATCATGACCTGAGCCGAAGGCAGTCGCTTAACCAACTGAGCCACGCAGGCGTCCCCAATTAATATCTTTAAATGATGGCAGTGCAGGAAGGCAGAGCATGCAGTCCCCAGCATGGGCTGGAGACAGGAGCACACAGGTGTCCCCCATGGTCTAAAAACAGGAGCCCCGTGAGCAAGCAGACACAGACTCTAGAAGGTCAATTGCGACACCAAATTAAATATGATTAAGCTTGTGTGTGTGTGTGAGTGTGTGTTTCATAAACGTAAGGTGTGAATTCCTCAATGAAACAGAAACCTGACCCTTCACGAAATAATGTCTTTGTGGCCAAAAAATGGTAAGAGAAGGGAATGTGTGGGTCAATTACTAGCTGGATCAGAGTTCTCAAGCAGAAAAGATGAAATATTGATCCCTGGGTGGAGGGCGGGGGAGCCAGGGATCCTTATTTCCCCATCCCTACTCTGTGTCTGCATCTTCAGCCCCTCCGTGGGGGATCTTGGCAGGTCCCCCTCTACACCCAGGATGATTTCCCAACTTTTATAGGACAAATGATATTTGGAAGAAACGTCCTTGGCCGTAATCGTCACTGAAATAATTATGAAGCCCCCTCACCACACACACAGAGAAAATGGAACTTTACATAAGTGCTAGTGAAAATGGAATGTCAGAACTATTAGCTATTAGCATTAAAACTTAATGTACAAGCAGAAGGTGGAAATGGCTCTTTACTATCTCTCATTGGCAAAGATTTTTTTTTAAAGATTTTATTTATTTGACACAGAGAAACACAGCTAGAGAGCAAGCAGGGGGAGTGAGAGGGAGAAGCAGGCTTCCCGCCGAGCAGGGCACCTGATGTGGGGCTTGATCCCGGGTCTCCCAGATCATGACCTGAGCTGAAGGCAGTTGCTTAACCAACTGAGCCACCCAGGCGCCACCTCATTGGCAAAGATTTTTTTTTAAGCTTGATTTGCTTCTATCGTAACAGACGGAGAAGTCGGTATTACACGTAACAGATAAATGATAAACATATCAACTGGACTCAGAAAGATACCTCAAAAATCTTCTTTTCGTGATCCTTTTCTTCTGAGCCTTCAGGTGGATAATTTCCGATTTTAAGAAGGAAGCATAAGAAATTCTTGGGGTGACTGCTTAAAATTTGGCACAAGTCACGATAGTTCGTTTCAACCATTTTAATCATCCTAATCTTTTTTGTTCAGTGATGATCATACCCGGATTCCTATGCACACTAAAAATATATAGGGGGTGTTCTATTTGTAGAGTGGCTGATGTTTTCAGCATCATTCTAGGCTTCCTACAAGAGCATGAGCTCCACGCATGAGACTCCCAGAGGTTTTGTTGGGTATTTGCAGAAATACATCAAGCTTGCTTTTCTGCTCCTCGTCAGTACCAAGGACCACAAAGCAGCTAGATTCTACTATTAGGAGAATTTCCAATCCTACTTCTCAGAGGAAGCCAAATTGAGAAGGGCTGCCTTTACTAGGGCAGAAGTGTGGGGGCTGGGCAGGACCGTGAAATTAGTTCCTCGGCTTCTGCCTTCCAGACGGGCTTGCTATAGATCCTAATGCAGCTTGCATCCCTCTCGAAATGACGACAGACCCACAACCTTGGCCACTCGTCGTGCATTACGGCCACTGGTAATGACATGTTCGGATAACTCAGTGCGCACGAGGAGGGGTCACTACTGATGCACAATGGAGCCCAGTCTCTGCCAGAGGTCTGAGTCCCACCCAAATGGCTGGCCGGTGAACCGTGAGCTGAATGAATGGCGGTGGCTTGAAGCCATTACATTTTGGAGCTATTTGTGAAATAGCGAAAGCTGACTATAAAATACCTGAAAAGCTGCTTCTTCTTTTTTTTTTACTGTAATGAGCATATGAGGATGTTGATCTGAAAATTATATCCCAACTACTCAAAAACAGCAACATTTTGAATGATGAAAACAATGCAATCCTTAAAAGTAATTCTTAAAAAATTAAATAATCTTCAGAGTAGAAGCAAGGCCGATGAGTAAATATCACCGTCTAAAACGTGGGCATAGGCTTCATGGGATTCAGTTATGGCTTAGAGGGAACACTAAGAAACCAGGTATTTATGTAAAGTGGCTTCTTGTTTAGAAGCAGCAAGATTACTTCTATGTTATCGTTTTAAAGTTGGTGTTTAGTTAACAAACGGTGAAACGCACAGGTCTACACAGGTGCTTGGGTCGGTTTTGGTGATGCGGAAAGCACGCAACCCAGCAGAACACAGAACACGTCCACCATCGGAGAATTCCGTTGTGCTTCTTCCTAGTTACTCCTTCTCTATCCAGAAGCAACCATCGATCTGCCATCTGTCACGGCAAATTAGATTTGTCTTTCCTAGAACTTTGTGTAATCCTCTTGTTTCCACCCTCCACGAGTGGCTTCTTTCAGTCGGTGTGGAGGGTGGGAAATCCGTCTTTGCATGTTGTCGTGTAGCGATGGTCCATTCCCTGTTATTACTGAGCGGTAGTCCATCGGGTGGCCATGCCACTGCTTTCCTAGCCGTTCTCCTGGGTGTAGGCACCTGCCTTCTCACAGTTTCAGTGACTGTAAGAAAGGCAGCTTCTTGCATAAGACTTTCCTAACTATACCGTTTACTTTCTCTTAGGTAATTACCTAGAGGCAAGATTGCTAGGCACCGGGTACATACAGCCTAAACTTTTTTTTTTTAAGATTTATTCATTTATGAGAGAGAGCACACTCACGGGGAGCAGGAGAAGGGGAGGGAGGGAAGCAAACTCCCTCCAAGTGCAGGGCTCTAAGCTGGTCCAGCTTTGACCAGGCCAGGACCCTGGGATCATGACCCAAGCCAACATCAAGAGCTGGTCACCCAACCAACCGAGCCATCCAGGCGCCCCAGTACGTGCTAAACTTCTTAACAAACTCCCAAATGATTTCCCAAAGGAGTGGCACTATCTTTTTTAAAAGGTTTTATTTATTTATTTGAGAGAGCGAGAGAGAGCACAGAGGCAGAGTGAGAGGGAGAAGAAGAATCCCCGCTGAGCAGAGAGCCCAATTCTGGACTCAATCCCAGGACCCCAAGACCATGATGTGAGCTGAAGGCAGACGCTTAACCAACTGAGCCACCCAGCTGCCCTGACACTATTTTTTTTTTAAAGTAAACTCTACCCCTCCATGGGGCTCAAGGTCACAATCCCAAGACCGAGTCGCATGGTCTACCAAGTGAGCCAACCAGGCACCCAGAGGTGGCACTATTTTATACGCTCACCAACCAGCCCTGTTCTCCCTGAATGCTTTCCTAACATCAACTGCTCCAGTGCACAGATAGTGCTATTTCATTGCAGCCTACATCACTTGTTTTTAAAGGTTTTCTTTGCATGCGAGGGTTGAACGACACATATACGAAACAATGACGATCATGGGTAACGAACCCTCAGTATGGACGTGGCCAGTTCAACATTTTGGAAAAGATTAAATAAGAAGCAATAAGAATTTAAGTTCTTTTTTTTCTTTTAAAGATTTATTTATTTTAGAGAGAGAGAGGGCATGAGCAGGAAGGAAAGAGGGAGAGGGAGAAAGAGAATGAAGTAACCTCTTTGCTGGGCACAGTGGCCAACGGGGGGCTCGACCCCAGGACCCTGAGACCATCGCCTGAGCTGAAACCAAGAGTTGGCCCCTCCACCAACTGAGCCACCTGGGCAGATCCAACATGAATCCAGTTTTTAACCCACGGACCCATCTAACAATGTAATATTTTTACAAAGTTATGTTTCAAATTAGTAGACCTTACCAAGTGAGGGCAACATGGCCTCTAAGGGTGCTGCCATAAGATGAAGAGTGAGTGGACAAGTGATCATAATGAATAAACAGAAACGGGGATGTGTAGGGTGAGGATGCAGGTGGAGACCAGAAACGAGGCCACGAACATCCGCGATGAATGGTGGCCCATCTCTTCATCATCCTTGACCGGCTCGATTTAGTCTCGGGTGATGCTTACCACTGGCAATTTCATTGCTTCACACATCTGCTGAGCCCCAGCCTCGTGCTGAGAAGGGGGTGTAAGGTGACGGCATGATAGGTAGTTCCTCAATAAGTTCAGCATATGATGACCCTACGACCAGCAGCCCCACTCCTGGGTGTCTGCCCCAAAGAGCTGGACACAGGTCCTCAAACCAACGGGGACACACAAACAATCCCCACTCAGCTATTCACAGTGCCGCAGGTGGGAAACAACCCAAGTGTCCGTCAACAGATCAATGGATCGATAACTGTGGAGTTGAAATGGAATATCACGCTGGTATTAAAGGGAATGAGCCCTGACAGACTGCCCTGCGGCCGAGAGGGAGAAGCAGACTCCTCGCCGAGCAGGGAGCCCAATGCTTGATTCCAAGACCCCGGGATCATGACCTGAGCTGAGGGCAGATGCTTAAGCGACTGACTTACCCAGGTGTCCCAAAGGGGTGGGGTTTCCTTTCGGGGTGCGATGATGGCACAACCATGCGAGTGTCCTAAAGGGTCACTAGCAAGCAGCTTTGTGTGTTACCACAGCCATTGCCAAAGGGGATGTGACGGCCTGGGTTTGTTTTAGGAAGACCAGGATGACTGTGGATTGGAAGGACGAGACTGGAGTCGGAAGACCAGAAAAGACTATAATTCAGGAGACCAGAGATGGCGGAGGGTGGGCAGTGGCGGCGGGAAGATCACGAATGGGAAGCCAAGGCTTGGTGACCTAGTCTCCGGGGCCCGGGAATGCCGAGAAGTCCAGAAGGAAGCACAGGTCATCAGGGCCAAAAACACATCCGAGGTGTTTTGCTCTGTTCACATTCAGGGTCTCTGGCTTTACCCGTGCAGTGTGGCATCCCAAGGAGCGGTATGGATCACGTGTCGTCAGTGTTTCCATTTTACACGTAGCTCTGTTTAGGCCAAAGCACTGTGGCTTTCTGCCAATGGCGATGGGGCACAGGTCCCTGTGCAGAAACCACTCTCAGCCCATCCAGAAAGCTAGGCTATCCGTTGGACATCCTGTCCATTTCTAGGACCATGCTGGCCCCAAATGAGCTTTTCTAGCTCTGCAGATGTTTCCGACTGCAATTTCTGTTTTGAACTCTAGATACAGAGAACTCTGCAGTTTATCTGATCAACTGATCGCCTGGAGATAAAATGTATCTTGGGGAAAGAGTCGTTATAATGATAGAATCAACCAAGACTTACTATTCTGTGCACTTCTGCCGGGCATTGTGATAAGCGGTTTCCATCTGTGAGGGTCTAGGACCCTCGGAGGACCCAGTAGAAAAGGGAGACTATGACCTTTCAACAGCTGAGGAAACAGAGAGGTTCTGACATAACACAGCCCGCGAGGGGATGGGGATTTGAACTTACTTCTCTCTCCAAAGCTCATCACCTCCTTGCTCTTGTGAGCAAAAGACAGGTTAAAGGCAATGCTTTGGAGGAGCTGCGTTCTGCTCAAGGAAGTCCTAATCCTAACTATTCCACGGCCTAGAGCCCAGTTATAGATTATTCAGGGCTTCTTCTTGTTTCTATTTTCCCTCCTTCAGTCCCCCCCACCCCCAGGTGCCAAGAGCAGGGAGAAGAAGCCCTACTCGGGCATGAGGTTCCACAGCATCAGCCGTTCTAGCAAAGCTGCTCTGAATCAACAGGAGCCTAGAGTCTTAAATGGCATTCTAACCCAGAGATCTGCAAACGTTTTCTGTAAGGGCCAGAAAATAGAAATATTAGGGTTTGCTGTCCATATGGTCTCTGCCCCAGCTGTCCAGCTCTACCATAGTAGCTGAAAGTGGCCATGGGCGGTATGTTCGTTGATGGGCATGAATGTGTGCCAATAAAACTTTATTTACAAAGTCAGGCAGCAGGCCAGGTTTGGCTCATGGGCCTTAGTTTGCGTGAGCCGTGTTCTAAACTTGGGATTTGGGATCATGTTTTTATTTCCTTTACATATAAGCAGCCTGGTCCGCATGGCCAAAAATCATCTGGGAGGGTTGAGTGGGCTACCAAGGAGAAAACTGTGGGAGAGTTGAAAGCATGGTCTGCTTGAGGCTGGTGCGGGATCAAGATCATCACTCTCCTGCCCTGACCGTCTCAGGTATCACAGTGATAATGGCCTAGTTTGAGGCTGCGCGGTTAGGTTCCGCTCAGCAATGCCTCACCCTCCCTCCAAGCAAAGGAGAAGAAAGAAAAACCATCCAACTAATTAATTCTTTGGTTCCCAGCAATTATGCAGGCCAGGACTAGTGAATTATTTAAAGCTAAAAATTAATTATTCAATGAGAGTTCCCAAGACGCATCTCCAGCCCGACAGAGGAAAAAGCAGGCCACGCGTCTACTGCAGAGTTCAGAGGCCATAAAGCAGGAGCGCGAGCTCTCTGATGCTCCTTGGGTCTGGGAGCGCATGAGCCGAAGAGCCAGCAACAGGCCGGGTAGTGGGGAACAGTCCCCCCTAAAGTGGACTGCGTGTTTCGCTGAGAAAGGGGTGTGCATGTAAATGACTGAACGGGTACGTCCCTCTCTGTTAGCCAACCAGGACTGAGTGATTAACTCATCCCGTGTTTGGCTTTCCTGTTTCTGTGATAGCAGATACTTAGAGAAACGTGAGTTTTGGACAAAGGCACTGTCGGCATTTTATTCCTTAATAGTGCCTGCTTAGGGACAGAACACGAGATCCATCCCAGAGTGAACTTTTTTTACCAGGCACATGAATGAACCAATTTCACAGATGATTTTCCTAGGAGCCAATATTTTTCCACCAAAGTTTTTCTAGTTTTGTATTTTGAAATAATTATAGAGTCACAGAAAGTTGCAAAAAATAGTGCAGAAAATCTCTTCTTCCTGCCTCCTGTTTCCTGCCAAGGATGGGGTCTTACGGAACCATAGTCCATGATCAAAATCAGAAACTGACATAAGTGTAGTACAACGACTTTGTCTCCGATCCCCACTTGGATGTTACAGCTCTTTGTGCGCTGATGAAACGTGTCCGTCATTGTGTAAAATCCTAGGCAATCGTGCCACATGTGGGTGGTCCTATAACCCCAGTCAAGACACAGGCATCACCACAAGGCCGGGATGCTTCGACGGCGACAACGACTCCCTCCTTCCCCAGCCCCTGGCAGCCAGGGGTCTGGTCCCATCTCTACACATTGTGTATTATGAGGATACGTCAGAGTGGGACATACAATATGTGACCTTTTTTTTCTTTTTTAAAGATGTATTTATTTGAGAGAGAGAGAGAGAGAACGAGGGGAACGGCAGAGGGAGAGAAGCAGCTTCTCTGCTGAGCGTGGGGCCCGACGCAGGGCTTCATCTCTCCATGCTGAGGTCTAGACCTGAGTTGAAATCAAGAGGCAGGTGCTTAACCGACGCAGCCACCCAGACGTTCCCCAATATGTGAGCTTCTGAGACTGCCTTTTTCCAGTCAGCCTGTTTCCTGGAGATTCGTGCAAGCTGCCGTGTGTGTCAACAATCAGTGTGTTCCTTTTCACTGCTGAGTTGTGCTTTGTGCTTTGGACGGACCACCATTCACTCACTGAAGGACATTGGGACTGATGCAGGCTTTTAACCACTACAAATTCAACCGCTGGGGACAGGTGTCGTGGGAACCTGTTTTCATTTCTCAACAACAAATGCCCAGGAATGATTGCTGCTTTCTAGATTTCCAGGGGGTACCCAACTAACTTACCGTGCTTTTATTTTTGTCCCCACATTCCAGTTCCAAAAAAACCCATTCTCCACGTCAGCTGTTCAAGTTCCTGATGAGACCTACCGGGAGCCCCAAAGGTCACGGAACACCCCGGCTTTGGGGATTGAGCGTGACTCAATCCCTTTCGTTTACAAAAGAGGCCTGCATTAAAAAGAAGCTTCCCTGTACAGCAGGGATGGGGGCGGAGGCTGACTTTCTCTGGAAACAGGTGGTTGGTTCCAAATCTGCCTCTAAGACCAACCAAAGGAATACAGAGGGCTTCCGGCAGGTATGTGTCAGGGGCCAGAGAAGCCTGGCAAATCATGTCATCTTGCATTCAACAAGGCTGTCTTGCGAACCGGAAGCCTACACAGACGTGGAGAACAACGGCATGGGTGGCTTTGCACTGTCTGCCTCCCCATCCCCCGCCCGGGGCTGAGCATCGCTGAAAAAAACCAACACTTGTATGGAGACCTCGGGTTCCTTTCCAAGTGCTTCATCTTCGATGCACTTCTGAGACTCATGGTTGGGACACGACATTTGTTAAGACTGGTCAGACACCAGGCCTGCCCGCCCCCCAAGCCCCTCTCCCATGCTTGTAGTCATTCGGCCCAGGTGGTTTTGGAACTGACTTTTATGATGAGTAGGTAAAACAAAAATGCAGCTACTATGGTCCTAGATTAAGTCTACACGACGTTTTGATCGCACTGTTGGTTTTCATTCCCCACGGTAGACATTTAGCAATGCTTTTCATGCTCCAGGGGAAAACCATGCTGAGTAAGAACGCAAGTTTTCAATTACTTTGTTCTCCCCAGAAGGAGATACTGGCTCCCACACTCATCAAGGCAGAAGGAGGCCAGCCCAGCCCCGTCCGATTGCCGGAGGTGTGGATGTCCCAGCCAGAAAGCTGGTGAGGGCTGCCCACAGCCCACTCTGCCTCTCCCCACCGCAGGGAGTCGATGGGGAGCCTGAGTTAGCACGGAGCAGGTGTTCTCTCACTCTTCTCTGCAAAGGCACACACAACAGCCCCTAACCAACCAGGAAAGTAGGTATTCGAGAGGCATTTGCAGAATGCCTTCTTCAAAGCTTATTTGTGGTCACTTGACGGCTACAAAAATAAATATCACCGTTCCGTGTTACTCTACCTGTTAACATATCAATAGGGCAAAAGGTTTAGGAGCTCAGGAGTCAAGCCCCTGGGCTCAGAGACGTCTGTTGTTGGCCAGACTATTCCTTAGGCCCTGCAGAAGTATCAACAGTCGAGGGTGAAGGATCCGCGGAGGGAAGGAACAGGGAAGGATTCCAACGCATCTGCCCTTATCTGCTGACATTTAGCTTTCTTCCCGGAAGATCCCGTCTTGCAGGATTCTCCTACGGCTCTGCTAACGTGCAGATTCACATGGGGGATACTCGTCGCAGTATTGCTTCAACAACAAAAGCCAGGGAATAACAGAAATGGCCCGCCGGTGAGACAGGGGGGCACTTGAGCCGATTCGTTCAAGGAACGTTGGTGCAGCTGTTGCGGACACTGACGCCGCTTTGTGCGCGAGGCTGCGAAACCACCGCCAGCGTTCCTTCTCCTGGACGGGAAGCAGTTCCATGGCATTGCTAAATAAAAATAAAAGTTCAGGACGGCAGTTGACAAAGAGGATATATTCACCAGCAAAAGCGTTCCATGGGTGAACATGACAAGAAGTTTCCCAGGGCGCCTGTGTGGCTCAGGCGTTAAGCGACTGCCTTCGGCTCAGGTCATGATCCTGGAGCCCTGGGATCGAGTCCCGCATCGGCTCCCTGTTCGGCGGGAAGCCTGCTTCTCCCTCTCCCACTCCCCCTGCTTGTGATTCCTCTCTGGCTGTCTCTCTCTCTGTGTCAAATAAGTAAATAAAATATTTTTTTTAAAAAAAGAAATTTCCCTTTCCAATGCCACCTCCGTGGTGAAGGGTGGTCCTTTGCCTGCTTGAAATACTTCTGATACATTTTCAAATAGGTTCAATCATTAGCCAAACACGGCCAATGACAACGCTGGAGACAAATATTTGCCAGACAAGACTTGGCTTCGTTTCTACCTCCTTTACGTTCACGAAACCACTCTGCTCAGAGGAATAGCCACCAAGCACTCTACTGTTCCAAAATGGTACCCGGGATTCTGTTACCATATTGTTCCCATGGCATCCCAATAGCGCTCATTCCCGGGGGCACCTTCCGTCCCGCAGCGACGTCGGCAGGCGGGGGTAGATCCGTACCAGGCTGCGTGAGCTCGCAGATCAGCAAGAGAGCCGGCGACACAGAGAGAGACAGAAACTAACTAGGAGATTTTAATTCGAACCCTTCAAAATGGTGATCTGAAAAATCTATCACCCTGTCAGAATTTGGCTTTTTTCAAGTGCTGACATCTCTACGGAAAAGATAATTTGTTTTTTTTTCCTAGAGAATGCGTGGCAAATCCTATCAGTTGTGAATTCCAAGAGATGAGACTGTTTCTCTGAAAACGTAGCGGGGGGGGGGAAAAAGTCAAGCAATTAGGGGGAGAAGTAGCCACCTGGAAAACCAAGGGTCCTTGAGTGGATGAAAGAATAGGAGAGACGAGGGGTCCCCTCGTGGGTCTTCCCCGTCTCCATGAATATTTTAGGGCTCGCGCTGAGTCCTTTAAAAAACGCACACTGAAATTTTATGCCTAATAAATGCTATCCCAAGGATGCTTAGGGTAGCGAGGGCGACCTCCACAGCTGGGCAATGCCAGGAGGAGGAAGGGTTCCGAGGAGAATTCATGGCAAGAGTTGCTGCATGGAGGCGAAGCTTGCTCTTGGTGGCGAGGGGCAGGTGCGTGGCGTCATCTCTGAGCAGGAAGCAGAAGAGGAGAAGACCGAGGTGACACACACGGTGCCATGAGCCCACTGACGTGGGGAATTGGTGGACAAGGGCAACTATTTTGAAACTTGCTTCTTTACATGGTGCAGGAAAAACAGATGATAAATACCCAAATTCTGGCAAAATTTCATTTCATGCAAGGAAGGTTACCTGGCCAGGAAGCTCCCTAAACTTAAAAACATATATTAAATCAAAAAAGCATGCACCTAATTCAGTCAAAAATTACTATCAAAGCACCGTGCTGCATCCCTCCAGACCCCATCGCATCCCACTCGCCCACAAAGCAACGACTTTCTGCTCTTATCTATCTCTTCTGTGATTTACCTGTATATTTCTTTAAAAAAAAAAAAAGCGTGTACTGTTATTTCTTCATTTCTTCATTTTAGTCATCCTGTCCACTTCGATCATGGCAGCTGAGGGCTTGGCTGGCTGACTGTTCCCGTTAAGCTCCTTCCCCTCCTTCAATCTAGATACTATGATTTTTGTTTAGAGTGTTTACATTACGGCTTCCTAAGTTCTCTGCAAGCGATGGCGGGCTTCCTTTCTTGTACAACTCCGAACACGTTCTGGGCTCACTATCTGCCCACGCCATTGTTTGCTTTTGTAAGGATGTATGTCGATCGTTTCCACCTGCTTCCAATGCTTGCTGGAGCTTCTGCCAAATGCTCGGGCTCCCTGGGGCTCCCGGGCACCTGGCCCTCCTCGCCTCCCCCCTCCCCCCAGGGCGCACCTGCGCCGCCCCGCCCCCTCGTCCTCTGGAACACGCTGGTTTGATCTGGAAAGCAGGCACACAGCTGTGATCCTGGAACCACCCTCCCGCCCCGCAAGTCTCTCCAGGCTGGACCTCGTCTCTGCCCGGTTCGCTGCTTTGTGTTTTGCAATGCATTCTGCGGACCTTCCCCGGAGAGCCACGCCACGTACCTATTTTTCCACCCCGCGTGGTAAATGATTTGCTCGTTCTGTTCTCCTTGTTCTGCCCCAGTGAGAGCTGCGTGCATTGGACCCTCCCTCAGATGCTCCTTCTCTCTGCCCTTTGTCTCCGGTTCTGCCCCCTGAGGAACCTTCCCCGCCTTCCGTGTCTGGCTCTTGGACTGTGACCCGTCCTCCTCTGCAGAAACGTTCAGCTCTGCGCTGCCCGCTGGAAAGAGGACATGAGCTCCAGAGCTGATTTTCCAATAGTCAGCATTTAAAAGTAAAAACAATGAATTTTAAGAATGTATTTTACTTAAGCCAGTATTTTTAAAAAGTAGTCATTTCACCCCGTGATCCATGTAAGAATGATCGATGAGATGTTTTAGTTTGACTGCGTCTCTGAAATCCAGTGTGTGTTTTACCCCCTGGGGTGCTCCCTGTCCTGCCAGAACCCTCTGGAACCATGCCTCCCCTCACCATCGACGCCACGGTGTTCCGCTAACACTGTAGACCCTTCGGTCAGTGCCCTGGCGGCTTCGAGCCATGGTTGTCCTGTCCACGTGCCTAGTCACTTCCGAACTTTCAAGAAACACCCCTGCTCCCCCCGTGCTCAAGTATTTGGGCGAGGAGATAGTGTTTGGATGCAGAGCCGGCCAGCCTTTCTGGGGAGTCAGGTCACTGCCTGGGGATTTCTCCTGCTCTACGACCTGATTTGTAATGTGTTCTCGGAATCCTCGAGGACTCTGTGGAAGGCTTTCAACATTTCCTGCGAATGAACTGGCAGTTCCTGGAAGGAGTGACTTCAGGCTTACTGGGTAACGGGCAACGGGGGAACTAGCGGACAGGCAGCAGGGCGCAAGACCCTGCCCACGGGGATTCGGGCTGGAAGAGGGATGGAGGGACAGAGGGCAAGGAGGGACGAATATGGGGCACATCTCTGCTCTTTCCTGTGTGGTCGGGACATGAAGGACTCCAGGCGTGGTCCTGCTCACGCCCACCCTCACTCCCTCCTTCTGTTTTCGTCTCCTCCTCCCCTCCTCCTTTCCCCTGCCTCCCCCCAGGTCTCTGCAACAGACAAGACCCAGAGGTCCCACCATAGCTAAGCAGAATATAATCTTTATGCTCGTCTATCCTATCCTATCCTATCCTAAGACAGACCAGAGCACGCCTCCTAATTTGTTTGTCAGACATTATGTAGCTTTCACAATCAGTCTGCCCCTGTTCTAAGCCCTTCTATAAATATGGCCGCATTTAATCCTAGCAACCCCTGAAGAAGGTACCGTTTCTATCTCCATTTTACAGACCAAGGAAGGCTCGGGGAGTGTCGGTATGTACCACAGTGTGTCCCTAGACAGCGACTCCAGTCTCCATGCTCCCATCCAGGGAGGGTGGCTCCCTGGCTCCGTGGGGTTCCTGCACAATTCAATGGAAAGTAGGAAATGTTTGGGTGTCTTGCCATGAACCGGTCTACTCCACAGAGTGGGTTTAAATCCAGAGCCAAGCCTGAGCTCAGAGCAAGTTCTCAGTTCTAAACGCCCCTGGGCTTTCATCCTCAAGTGGAGACCTCTCCCTATCAACTGCGTAGAGTTCCCTCACTCTCCCGTACTCAGCCAGGACCCCAGCTGTTGGGAAAGCCAGCTGAAGACCAGTGGACCTAGCCAACCATCTAGTAGTGCCTTTGTATCTGAAAATCCCACTTAATTACATTCCAACTAAATTTTTGTCCATACTGATTTTCAACTGTGAACATGCGTTCTACTTTTTCCTCCCTACCTTATTCAACTTTCCTGCTTCCAGAGCTTACAACATGTTGGGGAATTTCAAATCCCTCATATGTCTCTTGCTAGGAAACAGCAAGCTCATAATTAATAAGATCTAATGAGTTTGGACGGCACTAATTTGCATTATGTGATGATCTTGATGGAAGCTGGATGGGAGTGAACTTCAGTCCATAAAAAAAAACGCTGAAAATTAACAAGTCAGGAAACAACTAGTGCTGGAGAGGCTGTGGAGAAAGGGGAACCCTCTTACACTGTTGGTGGGAATGCAGGCTGGTGCAGCCGCTTTGGAAAACAGTGTGGAGATTCCTTAAAAAATTAAAAATAGGGCTACCCTATGACCCTGCAATTGCACTACTGGGCATTTACCCCAAAGATACAGATGTAGTGAAAAGAAGGGCCATATGTACCCCAGTGTTCATGTCAGCAATGGCCACAGTCGCCAAACTGTGGAAAGAGCCAAGGTGCCCTTCAACAGATGAATGGATAAAGAAGATGTGGTCCATAGATACAATGGAATACTATGCCTCCATCAGAAAGGATGAATACCCAACTTTTGTAGCAACATGGACTGGACTGGAAGAGATTATGCTGAGTGAAATAAGCCAAGAAGAGAAAGTCAAGTATCACATGGTTTCACTTACTTGTGGTGCATAAGGGGTAATATGGAGGACTGTGGGAGAAGGAAAATAAATGGGAAGTAGGGTAATCCAGGGAGAGAAACAAAACATGAGAGACTTTGGACACAGAAACAAACTGAGGGACTTGGAGGGAGGGGATGAGGGGATGGGAGAGCCTGGTGGTGGGTACTGGGGACGCCTATTTCATGGAGCACTGGGTGTGGGGAATGGGGAATGAATCTTGGAACACTGGGAAAAAATTTAAGTAACAATAAAAATAAATAAATTTTAAAAGAGTCTGGCTCATCATTTTCATGGTGCAAACATTGCAGGGACTAGAAAAATCTATTTTTCAGATCATGGCGCTGTGACAACTACTCACACACATGAAGAGCACATGTTGTGCGGTGCATGCTGTGTCACACGTGTAATGATATCACATCTTTAGTGTTTAGGGCTGTCAGTTTTACTGCATCATTAGGTAATACAAGTGCTGTCTTGTTTTATTTACTTATTGGTTTTCTCGTTTGTTTTTCATTTTTTATTTATGTGTTTATTTTTTACTTTGTTGTAACCTTCGGGTTTGCCCTGTCTCCCGAGCCTCTTACAGCTCTGCTGGGCCGGGGAATGGGTACGTACATTCTCATCTCCTGAAATCCTATGCATCTTGCATATCAGTTCTGAGATGCTGGATTCTTTACCTAGTAGTCAATCCTAGGTGGAAAGACTGGTAAAAGAGAGGAAAGTTTTTCTGAATCAAGGAGCCAACACGTGCTATGAATTCCTCAAGATGGCATTGGTGGGAATTGAGAAATATTCCAAACTCGGAAACAGAGACATTGGAGATAAAGCCTGCTGGTTCTGGAGACGGTGAAGGGCCAGGGGTATATATTCTAGTCTGAGAAAGGTAACTGGACTTCATGACTCTGTCCGTGAACTCTGAGGAGCAAGCGTGCGTGCCGGCGACACTGAAATTACCCTAGGATTCATTGTCAGGAAGTGAATGAATATGGGAAGATGGCTTTTGAGTTTTAATATGATTTTTCAATAACTGTCTAGGAGTAATTAATTCAGGACAAGTGTTTTTAAAAGCCTATTAAAATACAGCCCTGGTAAATTAATTGGCATGGGTTCTGCTGAATTCTCTTTTTAACAAAGCTAATAAATTATTTTTCATGCATTTAATAAATATTAGATAACTAGAAAATTGAGTTTTCCCTTTTGTAGTGCTGATATTTTTAGCCGGCATCCAAAAAATGTAACATTGGGTATTACAGACATACTCCTGGATTCTCGCATGGTAATCAGCACCTAATTTCACTGCATCCTTTTCCCCTTAAGCTCCCCCAAAATGTCACATGAATCATTAATTATTCTCATTTGTTCATTAAAGCAAGCCTCAAAGGACATCTTTAAGATGACAATTTATTTATTTATTTTTTAAGATTTTACTCATTTATTTGACAGAGAGAAATGCAGTGAGAGAGGGAACACAAGCAGGGGGAGTGAGAGAAGGAGAAGCAGGCTTCCCGCCGAGCAGGGAGTGCGACATGGGGCTCGATCCCAGATCTCCGGGATCATGACCTGAGCCGAAGGCAGTCACCCAACCAACTGAGCCACCAAGGCGCCCCTAGATGGCAATTTATTAATCTAAACCAGGTTGTTCTATGTTCTTGACTATAATAAAAGAGTGATTGTTTTAAAATATTTTAAATTCAGAACTTTCCTGTGAATTCATAGCAACCTCCCAAATAATGAGACTCATTGCCATTTTACCCTTCTTCCCAACCTGTCCTTTTTAAAAGAGCACAGACAAGCAGGAGCCCGACAGCCTGGGACCCCTAGGCAACCACAAACTGTGAGGAATGAACACCTCCCAGCAAGAGACAAAAACTTTTCTTTGGTTGCTTACTACGTCCCACCTGTATGGCTAAGACTGAACGCACCCGGTCCATAAATAGGCGAAGCCTGGACAAAGGTAAAGCCCGTGGCTGGATGGCCCTCTCCCCTCCCCAGAGGATACGACCCTGGGGGTTGGACCCATGTCACTGGCTCCTGTCCGGGAGCAGCCCAGCACCCAGGCCAGAGGCTTCTCCGTCCAGGTTGGCCATGAGGCTGTGTGACTAAATCCCCCCTGGGCGACTGCCCACCGTATCAGGCACCTTTTCACACACAAGCCGCTTCTCCCAGGCTGCCTCCCGTTCCCCGACAATATGAGAATGAAGGCACCTTCCCCACGGAGCTCGAGCAGCCCTCCACTTGGATGGAGTCAGGGTTGCGGTGGGCAGCGGGAGGAGGCTCAGAGTGGTCCCATGGGGCTCACATTTTCCTTGCGATGACACCTCACAGTCCCTGCTACTGGATCTGTGACTTATTATCGGACCCATCTTTCAGGCAAAAAAAAGTAAGACACACTGAGGTTCAAGGAAGTAATGAAGGCCACTGAAATATCAAGGGACATAGGAGTATCTGAGCCCAGGCCCCAACTCCCCTCTGCTTCTGCTGTGAGATCAGGCCAGTG
>PITA01025243.1:0-24747 GCA_004023965.1 Spilogale gracilis
AGAGCCTGGTGGTAGGTACTGAGGGCACCTATTGCATGGAGCACTGGGTGTGGGGCATGGGCAGTGAATCTTGGAACACTGAAAAAAAAAATAAAAAAATGGTGTGTAATAAATGAAGCAGAGTATAACAACCATGAGGTATATTTGAGGCTCGAGGGATAGTGAGGCTGCGAGGGAAAGCCTCACTGCTATGTACACATTTGAACAGAGACCTGAGGGGGCCAGGGAGTAAGCCAAACAGATGTGTGGATGTGCGTGTTTCAGGAAAAGGATTAGCAAATGTGAAGGTTGTTAATGGGAGCATGCCTAGCATACATACTGCAGGAACATTAAGAAGACTAGTGTGGTTGGAGCAGAGTGGGTGAAGGGGAGAGAGTGGGAAATGAGGTCTGAAAAAGAATGGGCCAGAAGCAGGAGTGGTACTTGGGTTTTCACTCCTAATGACATGGGAACTATTGCAAGGGGCTTAAATAGAGGAGTGATCTGATATGACTTGCTTTTAAAAAATTACTCTGGCTGTTTGATAAAGCATAGAAACCTAAGGAACACATCCAGGAAAGGGAAGTCACTAGCAGGAACCCTCAGGTGGGAACAACCAGGCATGTGAGAGGAATGGCAAGTCTAGTGTGGCTGAAGAGCAGGGGAAGAGAGAGGTGTAGGGCAAGGTCAGAAAAAGTGGGAGGTTGGTGAGGAAACATTCTTCTTTCCATTTCTTACTTTTGGTTATCTAGTTTTTCTTTTCTTTCTTTTTTTTTTTTTTTAGTTTTGACTCCTTTTTGGGTTAATTTTGCTCATTTATAGTTTATCAGAAAATTGCTTACATTTCTACAGTTTTCAGTATTCAACTGCTTAATTTTCTCTTAGGAACTTTCATCTACTTTTGTCTACCATATCTTTCATTTTGAAATTGGTGTTTTCTTGATTATAAACTTTCTAAAATCCATTTGCAACATTAATTAACGAAAAGAGTAAATTAAAATAACATCTATCTTTTTTTAATTCATCTATAGTATCAGCTAGATTACATTCATATATATGTGATAAATCCTACTGCAGAGGTTTGATCTAATGGGGCCTTCTTTTTCTCACATTAAAGAAAGCCAGTAGGTGGGTAATTCAAAGCTAATTCAGAATATCTAGGCAGATATCAAGGATCTAGTCTTCTTCTGTCATACTAAGCATGTATGTGGCTGTCAAGCTGTTCATAAAATTGTCCCCTAGACATCAAGTTTGATTCCAGACAAGGGGAAGGACAGAGGGCAGCTAAAACTGTCCTTTTTCATTAAGAAACAAATCATTTTCCTAGGACCTCCAGTAGTAAGCATCTGATTATTTTATGGCCAAAATCGGGTCACATAACTGCTCTTACCTTTAAGAGAATCTTTAGGAGCAAGTATTTTGAACTAGGTGCATTGCTGCTTTGACTACAATCTGTGCTTTCTTAGTTAAGAAGGAGGGAACTAACAGTGTTTGCCACAACAGATAGCTATAGCAGAAGCAGTACATATAAGTCTCAAAAGAAAAATATACATGGTCTAGTCAGTATATATGTAAAAATGATAAAATGTATAAATTCCTTAAATGCAGCTTAAAACTTTTACCACTCTGGCTCATTAGATTGGCAAACTAATAATAATTGGTAATACTTGAACTTAGCAAGCGTAAGTTGAAATGGCACTCCTTTAGGAAGTGTAACTTGGTATAACCTTTCTGGACGCAATTTAATAATACATGTGGTGTGTTGTGTAAGGGTATCTTAGTGAGGGTTTCTTTTGCATTTCCCTGATGACTAGTGAAGTTGAGCACCTTTCATATGTTTCATCATTCGAATTTCCTCTTTGGTGAGTTGCCTGTTCAAGTATCTTGCCCATTTTTCTACTTAATTATTATCTTTTTCTTATTAACATGATGTTCTTTTTATTTTCTGGATATAAGCCATTTGTCTGGGATATGTGTTGAAAACATTTCACAGTTTGTATCTTGACTTTTCAAAGTTCTCCTAATAATGTACTTATATACAGAATTTCTTAATTTTAATGTTGTCTAATTTAGCAGTCTTTTTCTTTATTGTTAGTACGTTGTGTGTCCTGTTGAAGAATTTTTTTCCTTACCCAAAGTTAAGATATTTTCTTATAAGATGTTCTACAAAATTTACTGTTTTTACTCTCATATTTAGATCTAAACATACTTATTTAAAAGATTTCCTTTCTCAGTTATTATCTTTGCCTTAATTTAAATGTCTTTGTTCACATCCATCTTCTGAGTTCTTGCTTCTGGTGCATTGGTCTGTTTATCAACCACTGCACTAATACTATTCTTTCTTATTTTCTGTAGTTTAAAAATGACTTTTGATATAGAAGATGGGTCAAGTTTTGCTGTTTTTTCCTCTGTTCATTTGAAACCTATAAAGTCCTTCATTTATCTCGACTATAGAAATTACAATATACTTCCTTGACCTATTAAAGTCTACTGTTAATTGAGGTATGCACACATAAGTGTTTTATATGTATACTTACTGAAGGTTAAAAATAGTGTTTCTTTCCCAAACAATAAAAGATTTTTGTTTATCTTTTTCAAGGTTTCGTATTTTACTTATTGAGTTTACATATCAGTTTTAGCATAATCTTCTCATATAAAACTTGTTAGAACTTTGACTAAGATTGTTTTATATTTGGAGACCAATTTGGAGAAAATTGATATTTTAAACATATTGAAACTTTCAATCGGTGAACGTAGTATAGCCCTTTATTAGTTTAAGGCTAGTTTTTTTTAGTCATGTTTTTCAGTTTTCTTTATAATAATGTGTAATATTTTTAGGTTTAGTTGTAGATACTTGTTATTTTGATGCTTATAAATGATATTTTCTTAAACTTAATATTCTTATTACTGGTATTAGAGATATATTTAATGCTTAAATTACTAACTTCATATTCAGCAACATTGCTAAATTTATTTGTAGATTCTTGGATTTTTTATGAACATAATTATATATCATCTATAAATAATGATAGTCATGTTTGTTTCCTTTCAAGCATTTTATCTTTCTTGTCTTACTGTTCTGGCTCATTTCATCTGTTCAGTGTTGAACTCGTGATAGCATATGTATGTACCTTGTACTCCATCTCAAAGAAAAACTTTCAGTAATTCACCAGTGTGATATGTGTTGCAGATTATCATCAGATTAAGAAATTTCCCATTTTCCCCTAGTGTGCATACAATTTCTCTCCTTTATTCTGTTGACTTTTAAAACTTTTTATTTTGAAAATTTTCAAACTTATGGAAGGGTTACAAAAATAGTGCTATGTATTCCTTAATATTATTTATTTAGATTCACTCGTTAATATTTTTCTACATTTATTCTATCACTGTCTATTTACATTTTCATTGTAACTATTCCTGAACCGTTTGGGAGTTAGCTGCAGTTATATGACCCTATAATCCTAAAGATCTTCTAAGAAAAAGGATATCCTTTTATAAGCCTCTGTATAGTGATCAAATTCAAGAAATATTATATTGGTTTGATTCTCTTATCTAATGTGCAGTCCATAGTCAAATTAACCCAATTGCCTCAATAATGTCCTTAGAGCAAAGTTTTTCCTCTCTGGCCTCAGGCCTTGTATTTAGTTGTCTTATCTCTTTCGTTTCCTTTATCTTGATCCTCAACTTTTCTTTGTCTTCACTTTTACTATGTGCTTTTCTATTTCTTTTCTGTATTCTTTTTTTTTCTTCCTTTTGGTTTGGGCATTTAAACAAATTGTTTTTTCCTATTAGTAAAGACTATAGTCTTTCCTTTCAAACTTTCAAAACTATAGTCTTTACTTATCTTTACCTTATATGTAAATTACAGCAGTTTTTCCTTGACTTATTAAAGTCTAGTGTTAATAGTAGTATCCATAGAGGTTTAACATGTATATTAGTCAAGGGCTAAAGGTAGTATTTCTGTCCTCTTTCCCAATAGCACAAGGATCTAAATACTAAATCTTTCCACACCTTTATGTAATACTTTGGTTTAGTATTGTACATACACCTGCTTTCTGGTCCTCTTATATTAGCTATTATTTTTTTGTTGTTTTTATACTTAGTAGTTTTATGTAGCTTTACCAACATAATAACCAGTTTATTTGCTTATTACTTTCTGCATTTCACTTATTCCTTCTGGATTCTGCTTGGTTCTTAACAAGGAGCATCTTTTTGGCTCTCTGCATGGTAAAATCTTCCATATCTCTTTTGTTTCATTCATGAATCATAGTGTTGCTGAGTATAGAATTCTAAAGTTAGTTATTTTTCCTCAATTCTTAGAAGATAATTTCTTGGACATTCTTGGAAGATATTTTTCACTGCTTCCTGCATCTTTTGTAGCTGATAAGAAATCTGTCACTCTACTCATGCTTTCTTTGTTGTCAGTTGTCTTTATTTCCTATAGACACTTCCTCTTTTCTTTGAGGAATACAGCTTTAAGTTGTGATAGCTGTGGTCAAGGTAAGAAGTATTAGAGACCCATGCCTTCTTTCAATTGTAAACATTTATCAATCAGTAGTTTGAATTTTCTTCTTTGCTATTCTGTTTTCTTTCATTTTAAAACTTGTGTTTGCATAGGGTTTGACTATTCTATGCTTCACGCTTTCTCAAGGGATCCTGTATATTTTTCATTTCGTTTCTCTGTGCTGTATTCTGCATGATTTCCCCAGTTCTGTCTTCTAATTTATTAACTCTCTCTTAAAGTTGGCTTCTTTTTTGGTTCTTTTTCAGAATAACCTTTTATTCCCATAGAACTCTGTCCTAGTCCATTTTACTAATTTTATGTAGTAAAACATTATCTCTTTAAAACTTTTCTATTTCTTTAGTTCTTGGGTCACAAATAATTATTTTTTATACACTTAATCTTTCTCACTATGTTCCGTTTCCTTATTTGGTTTGTAGCGTTCCTTTGTGAACTGGTCTTCTGCAGGAGTTTTGATAGTTGTGGTTGTTTTATGTGTGCATTAGTTGAGGGGTTTCATATGTCTTGGCTCCTACATGGGTCCTCCCAGAAACATTTGATGTTTTCCCCTACCTGACTTAAATCCTGAACCAGTTTCTTTCTTTTTTTTTTTTTTAATATTTTATTTATTTGACAGAGAGAAACACAGCCAGAGAGGGAACACAAGCAGAGGGAGTGAGAGAGGGAGAAGCAGGCTTCCCGCCGAGCAGGCAGCCCGATGTGGGACTCTATCCCGGGTCTCCGGGACCATGACCTGAGCTGAAGGCAGTCGCCTAACCAACTGAGCCACCCAGGTGCCCCCTGAACCAGTTTCTATGTTAATTTCTCAACTCAGGACTCTCAATACATGCAAAAATGAATTTGAATTCTGTACCTGTACATGATCAAGCCTAGGGTTTGGATTTCTCATAGGTGGCTTTTCTTTTTTTCTCTCTCATGGCATTGCTCAATCAGCAAAATTCCTTGTTACTTTCTTTAGTGTGTGGGCAGAGTTTATCTAGCACCTTTTTCATGGACTGGATAACATTTTGAGTTCCTGGGCTTTGTTTAGGGAAACTTAATAATACCAACTCTTACCTCATGTGGTCCCAAGCCCGTTTCTTTTATTTCCTCTTACTGCCTATGACTCAGGTTCCTAGGTTCTTATGTCTTGATCTGAAATCCATTTGGACCACAAGTGTATCAGTTTGTGCTTTCTTATCAGGAATTGAGTTCCTTCTTTGTTTTTGTAGCTGGAGTATCCCATTTCTTATTTTCAAACATGGCTCTGGTCACTTTATTTGTTATATCTGTATGCATAGCTTTTGTGTGTTATTAATGTCAGCTTGGTTCAGCATGTGCTTTTTTTCTCCTTTATTTCTTTTTTTTTTTTTTTATCTTCATAAACTTCTGCTTTCTGTCCTTAAGCTTTGTATTATTATCATTATTTACCAAAACAACTTTATGCTAAAATTGGAGGAGTTTTATTTTAAAAAAATGAAAAAAGAAAAAATTCCCCATAATTCCACAATTGGGGCAGAATGGCCTATTTGTGGTATCTGGATATCCTTCAAATGTTGATTTTTGTAGTTTTTATAGATTTTGTAGTTACAACTATACCATGTATTTAATTTTGTGTTCTAACTCTTTTGTTTACATTTCCCCCATTTCTTTTTTTTTACTTTAAATTTTTATTTTTTCAGTGTTCCAAGTTTCATTTTTTATGCCCCACACCCAGTGCTCCATGCAATACGTGCCCTTAGTACCCACCACCAGGCTCTCCCATCCCCTCACCCCCTTCCCTCCAAGACCCTCAGTTTGTTTCTGAGTCCAAAGTCTCTCATGTTTCGTTTCTCTCCCCTAATTACCCTACTTCCCATTTCCTTTCCTTCTCCTCCTGTCCTCTCTATTACTCCTTATGCACCACAAGTAAGTGAAACCATGTGATAGTTGACTTTCTCTACTTGGCTTATTTCACTCAGCATAATCTCTTCTAATCTATGTTGCTACAAAAGTTGGATATTCCCCCCACATTTCTAAGTAATCCTCAGATTACCACTTTTAATGGCTCTATGATACTTTCTTGAATTGATGTACTCTATCATGTTTAGAGAGTTTCCTATTTTCAGTTTTTCATTGTTTTAAATAATTTTTCCCAGAATATTTTTTGCATATTCAGCTTTTACATTACTTTTTATGGCTAAAATCTCAGGAAGGAAGATGTTCAATTAAAAATCCTTGGTCAGGCATTGCCAATTTGTCCTTTGAGTGGACCTACTCATCTTATAGTAACATTAGGAATACATTTACAGAGCAACAAAAAACATTTATTTAACAGCTACTGTGAGGACAGCTCTGGTTTTTGAACACCATAGTGATGAAAAATACCTACTTCATGTTTCAGATAACTTTCAGTGAATTCAAAGATGTAGCTGTGTTAAGTTTTATAATATTATGGCAAAAGAAATAAGTGCTATTGTCAAATCTAATCAAGGAAGAGATTTCACAGAGAGCTTGCATTATAGCCAAGGGTAGAGGAGAGAGTGGGATCTCCCTGGGCAAAGAAAGGCTGGACAGTGTTCCATGCTGAGAAAACTTAAAGGACAAAGCCAGAGGCATGGAAAATTCTACAATGCATTTAGAGAACATTGAAATTGATGGTGTGGCTGGAACAATGGGTAAGGGAAAGGAGCAGGTGGCAGATGAAGTTAAAGGAGCATTGTTGGATTGTAGATCTTGAGTACTTTGCTAAATGGTTTTGAATATAATCAGCCAGAGTTTTCGTTTCTGTCTCTAATTGCAAATGCTGGGTTTAGAAAAGCATGCACTATAGAATCATAGTACCTTATGGTAGGCAGAGGTCTTAGCCAGTTCTCTGTTTTATAAATGAGGAAAATGATTGCTATAGAATTTAGAAAACTTTTTCAAGTTTACACTGATACATTAAGATATATCTGAAGGTAAACTTATTCCCCTTTTCAGTAAATATTTGTTGAATATTTGTTCATGGCTCTATACTAAACACTGCTTCTGAAGAAAAGAAAGTGAATAAAGTATATGGCCTGCTGTCATAGCTAGTCAGGGAAGATAGAAAAATCAATACTTATAAAACAGTGGAGACAATGATAGAGATTGGTAGAAGGTATTCAGAAAACACAGAAGAGGGGCTGCTATTTTAGCTTGGCACGGTGGGTGGGAGAGAAATTGTGGAAGATGATGTCTATATCATATCAAGAAGATGAGGTCTATTTTGTATCATAAAGAGTGAGTAGAAAGAAGTTTGCCAGTTATAGGAAGACCTTGGTGAAGAAAAGGTGTTCCAACATGAACAAAGGCAAGAGATGGGAAATAGCAAGGTGAATATGGGAAACAAGGCCATTTCATATTGTAGGAGAGTCTGTTGTGAGGCAGAGAGTGTCAGGATCTAAAGCAGTGACTAGATGGCTAGATTGTGCTCATCATGGTAAGCATATGAGCTTTATCTTTTGGGATAGCAGAGGATCTTAAAGTATTTAAGATGAAAAGTTGGCAGGACTTTCTGACTGACTGGAGGTAGGGGTAAGGCTGAGGGAGAGATGAGCAGACTATGATTCTCACACAGACTTATGTTTCTTTTCTAGTTAGTTGGGTTCATCAAGATTTAAGGTGATGGTGCTTCTGTTTTAGTAGAAGCAGTGATGTGGTGTGGTGTCTATGACAGTGGAGCAGCCTTTATTGGGCATGTGAAGGCTCAATCATTCTTGAAATGCCTGAGAGGACATCCACTACATTTGGAGGTCACTGCCAGGGGCCATGGACATTATCACATTTTTCAAAACCCCTCTTTATTGATAAGAAGTTTGCAGGTACAAAAAATATGTAAGGTTCAGAAAACCTTCTTAAATGGACCATCTCAGATGTATAACAGACAAAGCAGAACCAGAAGTTCTTAGAGGTAGAGTAGCTCCTCATTACAGAATGACAAATAATAGTAATAATAGTAACTCATTTTTATGGAGCACTCATTATTTTCTACATGAGGTGCTAAATGCTTTACATTCAGGATCTTATTTAATGCTTACTACAGCCCTTAAATGAGGAAGAAAGGGCATGGAGAATGTAATTACTTGCCCAGGGTCACTAATTACGCACATGCTGAGGGATTCCAGCTCTAAGGCCCTCACTCATAAACTAACTCAGGCCATCCTGCCTCCTTGTGAAGGTGATAGGCAGACAGGTGTGGTGTCACATCGAGATTTTCAGGGTTCAGCTGTCAAAATGATGGCATCATTGAATCACCTTTGTGAAATAAGAGGTTGAGTGTTTTACATCAGCTGTGTTTGAGAAGTGGTAGTGTGGGATGAAAGAAGGAAATTAGATGATCTCTGAAGCTCTCTGAGTTTGTAACAAAACTCCAACCTCCTTAACCTGAAATTATGAAATCTATGCCACTGCTTCTCTTATAAAAGATCTTTCTTACTAAATAGGTCAATGGGAGAAGACAAAATGAAACAGATTAAATATTAAAGGCTTCCATTTGAAATCAAACCATTAGAACCAGCAAAGAAAATTAAATGTAACCATTCCTTAATTTCTTCTCAGGGATGTATGTATGAAAATATAAATTCTATCATCAGAGGTAGAAGTATTTGAGATTGAGGACTTCATGGGTTGGGAAGAACAATTTTTTTAAAACTACACCTCTGGAAACCATATATATAATTTATATTTGCTAAAATAAAGCTATAAACCTCATATTAAATATAGAAAACTGACATTGTCTATATTTACATGGGTGTAGATTATATAATTGATTTTTACTTGTTCCTTGCTTCTTAGAAACTTTATGCTCCTCCATAGTTCAGAGAGGATCCCTTTTAATTTCCTCTCTTTACATTAATTTGCACATAAAAAAAAAGGCTTTTGTCTTATTTGAAATTGAAAACCAGGCACAGAAAATGTGACTTAGCTTCCTCTCTTCTTAGAGATACAAGGGGAGTTTCAGGATTTGGGGTCTATTTTCCCTTAGCTTCCTGTTTCTTGCTAATAATTTCATCGCAAAACCACTTCTGCTCTGCCATCTGTCCTGCTTCCTTTCTCTATTTTCCACCCCCGTTTCTTCATTTTCTAATTACTCCCAACAGCAGTGACTCAAACATGTATTAGAAGCAAGAGTCACACAGTTGCCAAATAGGAGTAGGAATTTCACAAAAGGAGTCATTGTGCATCAGGATTTTCGTCTCCCAGAGAAAAAGAACAAGGACCCTTAGGAAAGTCCTATACCTTAGGGTATAAAGTAACATAATAAACAGATTCAGGAAGAGCACTTTCCTATACTTCCACTTCTGTTATATCTTTAAGGTAGCCTTCCAGGCTGTTCACAATTATTTGATTCCCTCCCTCTTTTGGGATACAATATCATACAGTTCTTCCTTACTCAGCTGAACTCAGATATGGCCATATGACTTGTCAGAGCCAGCTAAATGCAAGTGGTAATGACAGATGTCACTTCTGATCCCAAGATTCAAGAGTCAGTGCATGTTTTGATGTATTCTAATTTTTTTAAAGATCTTATTTGAGAGAGAGAAGTGTGCACACAAGTGGAGGGGAGGGGCAGAGGGAGAAGCAGATTCCCTGTTGAGCAGAGAGCCCCAATGCACTTGATACAGAACCCCAGGATTACTACCTGAGCTGAAGGCAGACACTTAACTGACTGAGCCACCCAGGCACCCCAGTGTATTCTGATTCTTGAAAATAGCTCTTTTCAACTTGAGTTTCTTTAGTGATGATATGAACAGGCGCCCTAGCTGACTCACAATAGGACATGTAACCTGACCAAGAAATAAATCTTTGTTGTTTTAAGTCACTGAGATTTTTGGGATTTGTTTCTGTGCCATACCCTAATCCATCTTAATATACTAAACTTTTCTAGCAAAAAAATATATAATCCTGGGCACCTAGGTGTCTCAGTCAGTTAAATCTTCTCCCTTCAGCTCAGGTCATGATCCTGGGATCCTGAGATCTATTGAAGGATCCAGTCCCATTCCCTGCTCAGCGGGAGTCTCCTCCCTCTGCCTCTGCCTCTCCCTCCTGCTTGCTTTCACTTTGTCTCAAATAAAAAATCTTTAAAAAAATGTATAATCTTGGGGCACCTGGGTGGCTCAGTCATTAAGCATCTGCCTTCGGCTCAGATCATGATCACAGAATCCCAGAATCCAGCCCAGCATCGGGCACCCTGCTCAGCAGGAGGCCTGCTTCTCCCTCTCTCACTCCCTCTGCTTGTGTTTCCTCTCTCGCTCTGTTTCTCTCTGTCATATAAATAAATAAAATCTTTTAAAAATGCATAATCCTATACATAAATCCCAATGATTTGCAGACTTGAAAATTTAAAGTATTGGGGCACCTGGGTGGCTCATAGGGTTAAGCCTCTGTCTTCAGCTCAGGTCATGATCTCAGGGTCCTGGGATCGAGGCCCGCATCGGGCTCTCTGCTTGGCAGGGAGCCTGCTTCCCTCTCTCTCTCTGCCTGCCTCTCTGCCTACCTGTGATCTCTCTCTCTCTGTCAAATAAATAAAATCTTTAAAAAGATTTTAAAATATTTTTGGAGTATTAACTCTGAGAATGCACTTTTTCTGCATCTCTACAGTAATGGCTAACCTATTGCATGATAGTTTGATGTTTAGATATCTGCCATGGTCCCAGAGGCTTCTTAAGGACAGGATGGCGTCTCATTCTTTCTTTACCCTGGGCAGCTAGCACTGTGTGTGATGTTTACTGGGCACTAGATGATGATAGATTAATCAAAGGACCAAAAAATTGCCTGGTACATAATAGGTGATCAATAACTATTTGGTGTTAAATATCTTTGTATTTATGGTTGCATGAAGTTCCTTCACCTTCTTGGTGGTAGCTCCTTGGCTAATTTTCCATGTACAAAAGAACAGTTTAATGTGGATTCTCAAGTTGTATTTTCCAAGCCACCATGGCCTTGAAAAAGCTTTATTTAAAGAAGTACCATTAGTGCAACTTTGGCTGGAGGGATGATGTATTTGCATATAAACTTGTTTGGAGCTGCATGCTGAGCTTGCATCTTGACCATCTTTCCACTGGGCCTTATAATTAGGAGGAAATTCTGATGCTAAAATTTGACCAGTGCATAGTTATTGATTCAAGGTTTATTATTTCACCAGGGAATGTGAAGAATTTTATTTGGTTCGAAATGTGCCTAATACATGTTATTCTGAATGTTGAGCAACTATCAATGTTCTGCTTTGTGTGCTTGCTGTGGTCCAGTGAAAGGTCTGCCCCAATCCCTGGACTCCTCCCACCAGCCTGATTTTATTTGTTTCTTCCCCAAAAAGATTTCAGGCATCTGGGAGAACATGAATACACAAAACTATTGTGATCAGGTTCCTACTTGCCTATCCTTCCATTCTCTCCGTTCTGTCTAAATTTAAATTCTCTAAATGGAGCACACTTTTTCATTTTTATCTTTTATTTAAGCAGATTTTCCAGTGCCCAAAAAGCCATTCTCCGGGTTTGTTCATTTATTCTTAAATATTTTTTTTTAAGAGCCTACTCTGTATCAGACATCGCCCCAAGCTTTGTGAGGACAGCTTTTTGGGAGCTTACATTCTATTGGAAGAGGTCGATGACTAACAAATAAGTAAATGGATAATGTGCCAGGTGGTGATAATAAAGAGGATAAGCACAATCATGAATGTGGGTGTGGGGCAGGGCAGTGCTAATTTTTGCAGGGAAGGGAAAACCTAATAGGTAAGGTGCTTGTTAGATGCCTTAAGCAAAGAGAAAAGCCATGAGCACAGGGGATGAAGAGGAGCTGGAAGGGTTCACAGCAATGAGAAATACAAATACAAAGGCTCTGAGGCAGAAGTGTGCTTGGGGGGACACAAAGAAGAGGGAGGAATCCTTGCCAGAGTCCAAGGGTAGGCTGGGTATAGGCTATGCAAACCACATAGGGCTTTTTGATCAGTGTATTTTGATCTCTAGTCTTAATGAGTGGGAAGTTATCGTTCATTATTTGGGCAGAAGTATATCTTAAAAGGATCTGGCTGATGTGATGAAAATAGATTATCAGGTGGGTAGAACAGGAAAAGGGTGACCAGTTAGGAATTTCTTGGACTTCTTTGAACTTGATGTGATGACATTGACCTTCAATACTCAACTTAACTGTTGGCTTTTCTAGGAAACCTCTCCTAATTCCCTTAGGCTGAGTTGGGCCCGCTTTTGAGGTCCTGTAATGAATTTATTTTTGAAATGAAGGTGTGTACTTGAGTTGGCTTAAGTCTGGAGGTCAACTGTAGAATTGAGAGTTCTCTAAATTCATTGCCAATTAGAACACTAAGTTTATTTAAAGGTAATAAAATAAGCTAATTTAAAACATATGTATGGTATGATATTAAACTTTACAGTGACTGCCATAATTATTTAGAATTTCAGGGGAGGAATATTTTGATAAGTTTTAAAATTACCAGTGAATGGTAATAATAAAAAGCAGACTGACTTATAGCTGGTTCTATTATTGTTCTTAAATTCTTTATCATCTACCCTTTTAATGGAGGCACCCTAGGTGGGCTTATTCCACCATGTCCTCGGTTTGTCACTGACAGTAAGAACTTTTTCTATTGTAGGTGACAGAGCATCCAACTCAAAGCTCCTTGATCAAAAGATAAGTCCAAAGGAGTACTAGCTACAGGCATGATTTGGTCCAGGGTTTCAGTTTTCCTCTGGATTGGCTTCCTTCTCAGGCAAACTGTCTACTCTTGGCTACAAAGTAGCTGCAGTGGCTCCAGCCCTGTGGATGCCTTGCTCTGGGTCACTGCAGCAAAAGTCCCAAAATATCACTCTGCTACTATTATATGCTCACCATTGAGTCAATCACAGTGGCCAAGAGTGTATGATATTCTATATGGCCAAACTGGCCTAGGTCTTTTCCCCCCATCACTACTTCCTCTTCCTTTAGGGTTAGGTTTATGAGTGGGAACCCCCTTTTCAACTTCTCTCCCTCTCTCTCCCCTCCTTCTCTCCTATTCTCTTTCTCTCTCTCATGTACCTTTCATAAACTCTGCTTTTGCCTCAAGGGCTTTACTTGAGCTGATCTCATCATATTTATTGTGTGTGTGCGTGTTCATAAAAACAAAATAATGACTCAAAAAAGCTGCATTTTGTCTTACCCTGTTGATGCTATATAAATCTGGGTCTCAGCATGAAACAGATGGAACACTCAAATTAGGATAATTTGAGAAGAATGTAATAAAGGGACCATTTGCAAAGGTGTGGGCAGGATAGAAGGAAACCGCAGGAACAGTACAGCACTTTGGGGCTAGTAACTGCAGCTCTGTTTACCTCCTCCAGGCCTGAGAGGGTGGAGGTAGATAGAAGTCTCTGACAGACTTGTGTAAGGGGACACACCAGTTGTTGCTGGAAATGAAGATGTATGAATCTGCATAAGTCTAGAGACCAACTATGTAATTGTCCAGATGGCAGCAATTAACACAGGGGCCTTCATAACCTGACATCACTCTCCTTTAGCTTTCCTGTCTTTCACTGGTGGTTCCCATTGGCGGAAACCAACCAAAAGCCACAGGGCAGAAGAGCCCATTGATAGGACCCATCCAGGTCAGACTCTCAGTGAGTAGGATAGGATGGAGAGAGTGGAGAGGAGATCTGGAGGGACAGTGGGTGATACTTGGCATAGTCTACCCCTTCTGCCTGTCCGTATATGCACATATCCTTTGTCCAAATGTAATGTCCTTGTATCCTTCATAGGGGTCTCAGCAAATCCCATCAGCTATGGTTCATTATGAATAATGTCACTTCAGTGATGCTTCCTCCTCAAACCAGGAGCAAGGGAACAAAGGAACAGTGCAAATCACAGCTGCTACAGTGTTGGCCTCTGTTGCATGAATTTTCTTTCCGCATATCATTCTCTCTGCCCCTTCCTTCCTCCAGCTTCTCAGCTAGATAGGGCAGGAAGAGGGGGACCCAAACCTTTATTCCTGCAGAATCTCAGTTTGGCAGTCCGTTTTTTATTGGGTTGCTTCAGTGTTCCCTGGTTCCATGGAGGAGCATATACCTCCATGTTATATTAGCAGCCCAGGTTCTCCCTGCTAACTGAGATTAGTCAGTGAGTCCTTCTCTTGCCTGCTTAGTGATCTGGCCAGCTCATGTGACCCAGAGCCACCTCAGCTTCCAACTCAGTGGAACTCTGGCTATGTTTCCTGATTTTCTGTCACCAGGCACTAAGGTACTAAGACTTCCCAGGTTAGGTGATCAAGGTGATGGGGATGAAAAGCAAAAATCCTATAAGTGGATTTATAGGTATTAGGGTGAGAGTTAGGATAAGAACACTCTCACTGGGGTGCCTGGATGTCTCAGTCGTTAAGCATCTGCCTTCGGCTGAGGTCATGATCCCGGAGTCCTGGGATGGAGTCCCACATCAGGCTCCCTGCTCAGCAGGAAACCTGCTTCTCTCCCTCTCACTCATCCTGCTTGTGTTTCCTCTCTAGCTTTATTTCTCTCTGTCAGATAAATACATAAATAAAATCATATAAAAAGAACACTCTCACCTCTCCTCCTTGTTTCTGGACCAGTATATTTTGGTGGAGGAGGAGATAAATTATGTAAAATGTTATTTCCATGGGAAACGTGGTAAGATTAGTAAATCCATGAATGAAAGTGCAATGATGCACTTCTGTCTCAAAACACATTCCTTGAACACAGGCAATATTGGGTGAGATAACACAGCAAATGGGTAAACTGCAAGTCCCTGAGGAATGGTGCTGGCAGAACTGTTCTAGAGAACGATACAGCAGAGAGATCTGCTACCACAGTAAAGGTATACTGTTTTTCCCAATAACTGAAAGCAAATCAATTCTGATTTTCTTTACTATGGGGTTGGAGGGAAATAGCATTTGCCTGGTGAGTAGCTGCATACCATATGCCACAGTCTGTTGATGACTACAATAAAAATACTGCAGCCGGAGCCACAGTTGTGACTGGCAGTGCCACTTGGTTCAGTTTGTGATTGTCTCCCAATAGTCTCCACAAACCATCTGGCTTTTTCTGAGTTAAATAAAGATAAGATGGGAATCACTGCCCTTTAATTCTTCCAGTCTTGAGTCGTAGCACCAATCTCTGCAGTTTCTCTATGTGTGTGGCAATGATTTTAGTTTGCTCTTCTGGATGGAGTAGTTCTAGGAGTGTCCATGTGGTCCTTCTGCAATGAATCAGTGAAGCAGTGTGAGGGTTTTGCCAATTGATAAATATATCTGTTTCTGCTATACATTCTGTGACTGGGAAAATAGCCCTGGGATAACCTCTGGGCCATTGGACCTACTGTGAAATGTACTCAAGCCAAGACTCTTATCTCTTATCTCCACAAGATGCCCTACTTTGAATGGCACACCAAAGCAGTAGTTCAGAGAGCAGTGTAAATTCAGATCCAGTATCTAGTTTGTGGAAGTTCTGAGCATTTTCCTTTCTCTAGTGCCTACTCATCTTAGAAACATCCACAGGATCTTCCAGGTAAGGCTTGAGGGATACCTAAGGCAGCATTGTAGGGTGATCCTCAAAAGAACTCAGCTTTCCCTCTTGGGAAGCTGTTAGTGAAACTTGGTAAGAGGCTGAGAAGCCCTACTGTAGTGACTGCATTAGATCTCTGCCCATCAGACCTAGAATTTTCCCTCTCATATGTGTCAAGTAACACCTTCATAGGTCAATCTGGTTTTTTTTGTTTTTGTTTTTGTTTTTTTACTTTAAATTTATTTTATTTTTTCAGTGTTCCAAGATTCACTGTTTATGCCCCACACCCAGTGTTCCATGCAATACGTGCTGTCAGTATGTTTTTATTTCATTTGTTCAAATCTTGATTCTGGTGGATCAGAGCTCTAATTACCACTCATTCCTGCAACCATCTTGTCACTGACAGTCACGTACCACCAGCTGGCTTCTACCATTCTTGGATCCCTTTATCTCCATTGAGATCAAAGAACTTGATTTCATTTCAGCATTCCCCCTGCCATCTTCCATCTTCATCTTCAGAGGACAGCCACTATAAGCTTTTCAAGGGTGCCTCCCTTCCCAGTCTTGGTGAAGTGTGGGAGTTCTGGTTAGGGATTGGTGATGGCTCATAACAGAGCCATTCAGCATTCCATCTCTCTAAGGCTTTAGACTCTTTCTCCTACAATAGAAATCAGCTCATTCACCTTCTATACAGGGCCAGATGGTAAATAGTTTGTCAAGACACAAAATTCAGCAACTCTTTTTTTATCAAAGACTGATCATTTTTGTTGTTGTGGTAAGGGTGATGGTTTTTTGTATGCTTATATTTTAACATTGAAACAACTAAAAACTATTTTTAGTTTGTGGATAATACCAAAACAGACAGCAGTCTAGATTTGGCCCATAGGCCATAGCTCACTGATGCTTACTGTACAGGATGGCAGGGAGATACAATGTGGCATTATAAACTTAGGGCACCTTTGAGTCCAGGCTTTAATTTGATGATTTGTCAAATCATTGATGCCACTCTCTAGTGCTCAAGCAAAAACATGAAATCCTAAATCTTGGGTGAGTGTATACTGTTACTGAATTAAACCAGACCAATGCTCTTAGAAACTCACAAATCCTCCCTTGGTTCCTGACAATGCAGATTGGTGAGGTTTTATAAGTGTTAAGCCATGTGGGCTGATACTCCTCTGTTCGGGCTTTACCGATTAGGTATAGATCTAGAGGTAATGAGAGTTGGTATAAATGGGTTCTGGGAGAGGATGAACCATCAACAGGTTATTATGCAGGGAGAGGATGATTTTCTTAGGGAAGAAATATCTATCCCCATGTGCAGAAGGATTTTGTGGGTTCAGAGTTTTTGGCTTTGTTTATGCCTGCCCATTTATCAGGGTCACCCATTCTGCCCACCTCTTGGTATTACCTTAATCTCACACACATGGTGGAGCTGATTGTGTGATTAGCACTGTAGCTCTACAACCTTTATGGTCTGGCCCGAGGCTTGCTCCTCAGCCATACCTGTCCTATGACTCTAGAAGATGAGGGATTGCTTTACTATAGAAGATGAGTAGCTATGAGAACTTTCTGTCTTATCCGTACATGCTCTCAATTGTATATTCACAGATTTCAGTTTCTCATTTTCCATTTGTATACCTTCTGGGGCTCCGAGAAGAAGCAAGAGATTTGACAATATTTATATTCACTACCATCACCATAGTAATACATTGCCTTGACCTCTTAACATCCCAGCACCTTCCCTTCCACCTGTACTTCATCTCATGCTATCACTGGTGATAACTTGAGTAACTGATGTCACCCTTGGCCTGGGTCATTGGCCTTCCCTTTTCTTCTGGCAGTGAGGTTTTTTGTTTGTTTGTTTTTTAAAGATTTTATTTATTTGACAGAGAGAAACACAGCCAGAGAGGGAACACAAGCACGGGGAGTGAGAGAAGGAGAAACAGGCTTCCTGCCAAGCAGGCAGCCCAATGCAGGGCTCGATCCTGGGACTCCGGGATCATGACCTGAGCTGAAGGCAGAGGCTTAACCACTGAGCCACCCGGGCACATTTGGCAATGAGGTTTTGCCTGCATTTCTCAAATACACGAGCAATCTGATACCAGAATCCCACTTCACAGTCTTAGTAGAAAACAAATAGCATGTTCAGATTAAGATAATTTGAGAGGGGTTTCATGAAGGGATATAGAGGCCTGAAGCAGTGATGACAGAGAGCAGTTGCTGGAACCCAAGGCAGTTGCCACGATGTAGGAAGGGTTGCCAGAAAGGAGCTAAGAAGATCCTAAGTTGAGGGACAGAGTCAGCACTTTTGACATTGTCCTAAATATTTTATGTGGTTATGAAGCCAATCTCATTTTAAATGTATCTTATATATAACTTCAGAGCATCCTATGACTCCTGTTTTTAAAAGTTCACGAAATAATTATTTCACTTTCTTTAGATATCCTTATCATGTTTTTCAGCTGATGGAATTCAGTTAAACAGCCTTGCCTGTCTATTGAAAAACTAAATGAATACAGTGAGGATTTCTCTTCAGTTTTCATTAACTTAACTTTTTTTTACAGCATAGTCCTTGAAACATGACAGTTTGTCATTCCATAGATTTGTAGGATTTTTTTTTAAAGAAAACCATGCTGATCTCTTTTCTTTAAATACCATCATAGCATAATTTATTTTAATCCCCTAGCCTCTGGGTCATTTTTATCTGATGATTGCTTTTATTTAAATTTTAATTAGGGTTTGCAATCCCTTCCTTCAGATACTGCAGGACAATAAATAAACTTTTGTAGTGTGGCAGTGTGATCCATAGTCCAGGAAATCAATATCTCCGCTTCAGTATGCATTAGTTCAAGGCAAAAACCATTTTTTTCATTTGTTATTGAAATTACTTTAGATTTCCAAACATAAAATTCTACAACATTCTATAAGTTAAAGATGTAGGTTCATTTGTTCTAAGAAGTCTTCTTCTCTGCAGTGCTGTTTTTCAGGTGTTATTGGGATATGTCCTTATTTATCTGGAGAATGCGTCCTCTTCCTTTTCTGCATCTCTCCTACCCAGTACTAGGAGATGACAAAAAAAACCCCACCTCATTTAATAGGTGGCATACATGCCTTTTCACATTGCTGTCCCCATATATGGGGCTATTAATTATTCCCTGGGAATCATTTTACTAGGGCAGTTCCTCATGGTCTATCTCCATCCATCACTTTGTGATTACAGAGTTTTTATATCACCTTAAATTTTGATGAGCTGTTGCTAAAAGAGAGAGGGTCATTTATCATGTCTGTTTTATTGAAAGGACTAGACAAGACAAAGAGGCGCTACCTAATCCATTGTGCCCATGAGACTTTCTAAGCCATATTCTTCAAGAGATAAAAATTTCTTTAATCGAACTCTGTACAAAATAAATGGGGTGTTGTTTGTGAGAAGCCCCTTTCTCCACGCCAAACTTCTTAGCACTTTTCTTTTTTTTTAAATTTAATTTTATTTTTTCAGTGTTCCAAAATCCATTGTTTATGCACCACACCCAATACTCCATGCAATACGTGCCCTCCTCAATACCCACCACCAGGATCACCCACCCCCACACCCTCCCCTCTAAATCCCTCAGTTTGTTTCTCAGCATCCATAGTCTCTCATGGTTCATCTCCCACTCTGATTTCCCCCAATTCATTTTTTTCTTTCTGTCTCCTAATGTCCTTTATGTTATTTTTTATCTTCCACAAATGAGACCATATGATAATTGACTTTCTCTGCTTGGCTTATTTCACTCAGCATAATCTCCTCCAGTCTCGTTCATGTTGATACAAAAGTTGGGTATTAATCCTTTGTGATGGCTGAGCAATATTCCCTTGTATATATGGACCATATCTTCTTTATCCGTTTGTCTGTTGAAGGGCATCTTGGCTCTTTCCACAATTTGGTGATTGTGGACATTGTGGTTATGAACACTGGGGTACATATAGCCCTTCTTTTCTCTACATCTGTTTCTTTCAGGCACCTTTCAATATATAACTTGAAAGTCTGCTTCTCAATGAAGTGCTTTTCTTTTCCTTTTTTCTTTAAAATGAGACTGCTAGAAGCAATTAGCTGTTCTTAGAGCTGTGCCCCAATGCACTTCGTATGCATTTCTCTTATAGCACTAAACACCTCTTGGTTTGTTAATGTATGTTTTTACAAGTCTTTCTCCTCCTGTGGACTGAGTGCCCTGAGAGCACAGGCTGTTAATTATTTACCATTCTGTACACAGGACTGCTCAGTGCATAATGGCCAGCTGAGTACATTTTGAGCAGCACACTTAGCTGACATGTCTTTGCATTAATGTGGGATTGCCATTAATAACTCAGCAGAATTTATGATGCACAGAGGATGTTGTTTTTTCCTAGTCTCAGCAGCCAAATTGCTTATGGATGAACTTTTTAAATATTTTCCATTCATTCCTTTATTCAGCATTTATTAAGCACCTATTAAATGATGAGCTCTAACTAAAGCTTTGGGAATTAAAGAAGAGTAACACCTTGTACTGCCTTGCCCTTCTTTAAGTTAGGAAGAAAACATAAAAACAGAAAAGTTCTATCACAGCTCTGTAGATGCTGTCACAGGGCAGAGTGGGAGCAAAGGAGTTGGAATGGAGCCTGGCAGCTGAAGGATGGGCGCTAGCCCCCAAGGGAAAGTGAACGCATGATCATGATGTCAGTTCCATTTTCTGAGCAACCCTGGCAACCCATGTTCCTGACTATTACTATAGTCAGGAACATGGGTTCATGTGTCCATGTGACCATTTGCTTTTCACTCTGTAATGCCAAATGATAATGAGGATTAGGTGCAGCATTAATACATATTTTCAGCTAAGCAAGTCATTAAAAATAAATAAACCCAATTTAGCTACTCTTTTAGCTTTAATAAATTAATATGTTACCATAAGAACCTTGTTAATTTGTACATTGATAGGAAAAAGCCACAAAAGTGACCTGATTTGCACTTTAATTTATATTCAAGCAGCAGTAATTTTATAAAAATGGGACACATTGGCCCTCTACAAAGTACTTATTATGTCATTTCTACAAGTCATTTAAAGTAATTATCATATAATCCAAATGTTTCCCTGAGGTTCCCATAGGAAGTGAAGAATGTTCAGTGCTAAGTACCTAGGTCCTTTTCCCCCTACCATCTATTAATTTAACAAACATTTACTGAGTGCCCACTATGTGCCAGCAAACAAAAAGACAAAAATCCCAAGTTTACTCTTGGCCTGACTCCTGAGGTCACATAGAATCATTACTAGAAAGGATACTTTCAGAGGCTCCTTCCAACATCCTTCAGCTGGGTCTTTTAAGCCAGTCCTTTGTGGGGCTCTCTTCTTCTGAAACTACACACACTCTGGAGGTCTGCTGCCAGAGAAGTGATGAGTTTGTGTTAATTAAAGTAACTGATGTGGCTTAGCAGATAAACACCAAAATCCCTGTGGCTGAATTCAGTAGAGGTCTTTCAGCTCAAGTTCAGCTGTCCTGCAGAGAGGAGATGAAATTTTGTCCCATCTCCAAGGACCCACAGCCGGCTTCGCCACTGTCAACATGTAGTTTCCAAGGTCACCCTAGGGCATACCAATGCATTGACATCCCGAAGAGAGAGTGGATGATTTCCCGAAGGAAGTTTCTGTGAGCCAGGATGCCACACATCACCTGTGCCCTCGTTCCTCTGGTTGGGACTCAGGCACATGGGCATAAACACTGCAGGCGAGGGAGCTTAGGGAATACAGTCTATCTGTGTGCCCGGGAGGGTAAAAAGAACTAGGTTTAGTGAAGAGCTAGTTTCTGCCACAATGATGCTGTATTGTTCTTGTTGTTATTATTAATCACATTATCCACAGCTACCATTTATTGAGCACCATTTTGCAATAACAGTTTTATCCTAATTGCCTCATAATTTTCACAACTCCATTTACCCCTTGGCTCACTGGCACATATTTCTTGTGCTCCTCTCATGGGCCAAGTATTAAACTAGAGTGGAAGCAGTAGTAAAAAGTTGATCAGATTAGAGATATATATTTTAATAGGATTTTTTTTAACATACTGCAACTGATATAAGCAACAGGATTCAAGAATGACTTTCAGGCTTGGGAATGAGCAACTGGGAGAATGTTGTCATTTACTGAACTCAAAGCATTGAGGTGAGGCAGGATATGAGGAAATGCAGAAGTTGTTGGTTTTTTGGGGGACCCTTATCAAATTTAAGATCTCTCCTAGACATGCTGCCAAGGTGGCAGTTGGATAAAGAAGTCTGGAGCTTAGGGGTGCCTGGGTGGCTCAGCTGGTTAAGTATCTGACTCTTGATTTCAACTCAGGTTGCTGTCTAAGGGTTGTGAGATCAAGCCCCACATGAGACTCTGCACTAGTTATGGAGCCTGCTTAAAATTCTCTCTCCCTCTCCCCCACCCTCATCCTTGCTCATGTCCTCTTTTTCTTCCTCTCTCTCTCAAAAAAAAAAAAAAAAAAAAAAGGAAAGAAAAGAAAAGCCTGGAGCTTAGCAAAAGTCAGGAATAAAGGTTTAATTTAGATGTCATCAGCATAGATATGGTTATTAAGCTAAGAGAGCAAATGAGAGCCTTGGAGGGAAGGCATAGATAGAAGAAAATAGTTTGAGTTGGTGTTTAGAGATCCTCTAACCTTGAGGAAGAAGCCAGAGCCAGATTCATGAGCATGTGACTTTCACAGTTGTGTGCACAGGGCTCCTGTGCTTTAAAGGGTCCATGTTTGGTTTTATGGCTTTTACTGTTGCTTGTCAGGGAATTCTTAAGTTTTTAAGGGACCCACATTTTCATTCTTCAGTGGAACCAATAAATTTTATAAATTCATCCATCCTAGGAGAAATTCCTAGTGAGGCAGAGGAAATTGGGTATGGGGTCCTGAGGACAAGGCAAGAAAAGGCTTTTAAGGTGAAAGACGTGAGAGAATCAGGGAAAATAAAGACAGAGAAATAACTATGGGATTTGACAAGATGGAGATTGCTGATGACCTCGATGAGAGGCCCAGAGTAGAGTGGAAAGGGCAGAAAGTGCACTGAAACTGGTGAGAGGAATGGTCTTACAGCTGACTCTACCTGCAGTTTTGTGGTAGGCAGGGTGTAGGGAAAAGCAGTGGTAGCTGGAGGACGATGCTGGGTCAGGGAATGTTTTTGAAAATAAAGGTAGTTTATCTGCAATGTGAGGAACTCAGTAGCCCGGGAGATACTGGTGATGCAGTGAGAAAGGGAAGGATCGTAGGGGAAAGTGCTTGAGTAGGTGAGAGGGAGCATGTGAAGGACATGTGGGAGGTGATTGTGGGAATAGACATCTTCATTTCAAAAGCAGAGAAGGCAGAGGCTATGGGTTCAGGTAGTTTATCAACTGAGAGATGGCTGTAGACTGAGTGCCTCTTTTTGAAGGAATCTGAGGTGAGATTAGTAGCTGAGGTGTTGGTAGAAGATGTCATGAGTTTGGTGAGTCACTTTGGAGAACTGACAAGTCAGTTTACTATAAAAAGGTACGATCTGGGGGCAATCTTGTGCTGAGGTCCCATTTGAGATTTTGCATACATCCATGTACAGTCAACATGGTTGAATGAACTTTTCCCAGCATCTTTCAGTTGTTCAGGTGCAAGTCTAGAGCGGAAGGATAGTGGAATTTAGACAGAATTGGCTCTGTTATTATCCTTGTTTCACAAATGAAGAAACTGGGGTTCAGAGAACTTGCTAGTAATTGGCAGAATTCAGATGTAAATCTCTGACCCCAGACCCCAAGTGTGTGAGTATGATGCCATATTTCAGAGCTGTTCTTGTTAATATGTACTGATCAGTATAGATTCTGCGATATTATAGTCCTTCCTCCAATGGTGAGTAGGTGGGTAATACCATAGTTTGTATCTCAGGTTTTTTTTCTAGTATTATCCAAAATGTCATGTTCTTCAGCTAGTCAACAAATCATGGTCTCTACAATTACCTATCAGTATTGTCCATTAAAGATATGCTGGTGGGGAGGAAAGAGTTTGAACAAATTGGAGAACTGCTTCTCCTGTTGGCCATGTGATATGCAGGGTTGTGTTAGGCCCCGTACAACACTTATTAAATGCCTGTAGTGTACCAAACAATATGGAATGTGCTGAGAAGATAGTAGTGAATTGGTCTTAGTCTTATCTCCATGGAATTATAGTCCAGTGAATTTACTGAGATAATATACGGACAGCGTTGTGTCCAACACAAGTTGGACACTTGATAAGTTACTTTGCCTTCTTTATGTAGTTGTCCCCAAGTAACTGAAGATACTTCTTGTTGAGAACATAAACAACCAGGGGGAATTTGTTTCATTTCCTGATCAGATACTAAGTGAGGGTCCGTCTTATATGTAAATATCCAGCTGCATTACCACTTAAAAATTGGTTCCCTCCCAGCCAAATCATAATCAACAACTTAGAGCCAAGGCAACACTCCTGAGTTGATTCTCTCTCTCCCTGTTTGTCTCTCTCTCTATATATATACACACACACATATAACATATATGTTATTTTATATATGTAATATGTAATATATAAATTGTTTTTATCTATAATATATTATATAAATGTATGTATAAAATTTATATATAAATATATGTTATAGAGAAAATAACATTTTTTTTTATTGTTACTAAATTTTTTTTTCCAGTGTTTCAAGATTCATTCCCCATTCCCCACACCCAGTGCTCCCCGCTTTAGGTGTCCCCAGTACCCACCACCAGGCTCTCCCATCCCTCC
>PITA01025244.1:6917-24835 GCA_004023965.1 Spilogale gracilis
TTTTTTTTTTTTAAAGATTTTATTTATTTGACAGAGAGAAACACAGCCAGAGAGGGAACACAAGCAGGGGGAGTGAGAGAGGGAGAAGCAGGCCTCCCGCCGAGCAGGCAGCCCGATGTGGGACTCGATCCCGGGTCTCCAGGATCATGACCTGAGCCGAAGGCAGTGGCTTAACCAACTGAGCCACCCAGGCGTCCCTATTTATTCATTTGACAGAGAGAAAAAACATGAGTAGGGGGAGGGACAAAGGGAGAAGCAGACTCCCCACTGAGCAGGGAGCCTCACGTGAGCCTCAATCCCAGGATCCTGGGATCATGACCCAAGCTGCAGGCAGATGCCTAACTGACTGAGCTACCCAGGCACCCCAAAATTCTCTTTTAGTCTCTTTAATTTTCCATCAGGAGGGTGCATCAGAGTCTCTAAAGGGTCTTTAGCTATAAATATACTTAGATCCTAGATAAAAGATAATCTATATTGCTAGGCTTGCAGAAAGGGACTTTTCCAAGGCTACACCTCCAGGTTGCTCCAACAAACATAAAAAGCATGAAACAAAATATTAGCTAAAATCAGAGTGGGAACACTAATACCAATACAGTACAGATCAACACAAGGATCTGTACTGAGTTTATGCTCATGGCAAGATAAGGATGGATAAAATAAAAATTTCTTGAGAGGGTTTCCCAAGATCTGGCAGATCCCAAGTCCTGGAAGAGGCAAAGGCATCTCAGATTAAATTCATCCAAAAAGAGAATTGTGAACTGGAATAAAAAAGAGCTGAAGAAATTACCCAGAATGCAGTAGAGAAAAAAGGGAGGAAAAATGTTAGAAAAATGAGGAGACATGGAAGACATTAAAAAGATTCAAAATTTGTCTATTAGAAACCCCTTAAGATAAAAAGAGTGGAAGATGACAATATTTGAAGAGATAATGGCCACTTTTTCAGAAATACTACAAGGCACAAACGAACAAAATACATAAAGTTAGATAAAGAAATCCAGAAATTGCTAGTTTAAAGCAGAGACTGATGGGGTGCCTGGGTGGCTCAGTTGGTTAAGCGACTGCCTTTGGCTTGGGTCATGATCCCGGAGACCCGGGATCACATCCCACATTGGGCTCCCTGCTTGGCGGGAAGCCTGCTTCTCCCTCTCTCACTCCCCCTGCTTGTGTTCCCTCTCTGGCTGTGTTTCTCTCTGTCAAATAAATAAAAATCTTTAAAAAAAAAAGCAGGGACTGTTAAATTCAACTTAAAAAAACTATATGCAGTTTATGAGATACACCTATACCACACATATTAATAATCCATAAATTAAACTTTAGGAAGTATTAAGAATAAAGAGAATTATCTGTATACTGTATAATGATAAAAGATTCAATTCATCAGAAGAATATAATTCTATAATCTATATACCCAATTATATAGTCTCAAAATATGAAAAAGCAAAATCTAATAGAACTATAGAAAAAAATTAAAAACCCACCATCACAATGGAAGAGTTCAACACATCACTCTCAATTACTGATGGCTTAAGTAGATAAAAAAAACCAGTGAAGATAGAACACAGAACCTTTAGCAAACTACATTTGTCATAAGCAAGTCTTTTTTTTTTTTCTTTTTAAAGATTTTTATTTATTTGACAGAGAGAAACACAGCGAGAGAGGGAACACAAGCAGGGGGAGTGAGAGAGGGAGAAGCAGGCTTCCCGTCGAGCAGGGAGCCCGATGTGGGACTTGATCCCGGACCTCCGGGATCATGACCTGAGTCAAAGGCAGTCGCCTAACCAACTGAGCCACCCAGGCGCCCTGTCATAAGCAAGTCTTGACAAATTTAAAAGGACAGGGAATACAGGTTCCTGGCTGGTTCAGTAAATAGAGCATGCAACTCTTCATCTTGGGGTTGTGAATTTGAACCCCATGTTGGATGTAGAGACTGCTTAAACAAATAAACTTAAAAAAAAAGTACAGGTAATATACAAATTATATTCATTAAATACACTGCAATTAAGATAAAAATCACTAACAAAATTATAACGTAAAAACTATTCTATACATGTAGGAATTTACAGACATACTTCTAAATAATTCAAAGAAACTACAATGAGATATAAAATACTTAAAACTGAAAAAACTGAAAAAAATACATATCACTACTTTAAGGATTCAGTAATTGGAACCTTAGTAGGAAATTTACAGCCATAGCCTCTATTAGGAGAATTTAGAGAAATACAGTGAGCTTAGCATTCAAACTAAGCAGTTAGAAAAAGATAAGCATTCAAGAGAGCAGAAAGGAATAATAATAAATAATGAAAAAAATTCAACATAAACTAAGACATTCTTTGTATAGATTAATAAAATAGATACACTGCTCAAGAGATGGATCAGGAAAAGCAAAAGGGAAGGCATAAAGAAAACTTAATGGGAAGGGAGAAAGGGATATTATAGATATAGCAGAGATTAAGAAGGTAAGAGAACACGATAAAGAACTTTATGCCAAAAACTCTGAAGATAAACATGCATGTGAAAATCATTAGAAAAAAATCTAATTAATAAATAAGCAAACAAATTCCTAAACCTTGAATAGTCAGAACAATTAAGAAAATGGAATCTGTAGTTTTAAAAAAATTTCCCACAACAAAAATACCAAGTCCAGTCTATTTTGCAGACCTATGAAGATTTTTTTTTAAAGATTTTATTTATTTGAGAGAGAGAGAGAGGGCGCGCGCATGAGTGGGAGGGAGGGGCAAAGGGAGAAGGAGCCTCCACAGAGCAGGGAGCCCAATATGGGGCTCGATCCCAGGACACTGAGATCATGACCTGAGCTGAAGGCAGATGCTTAACTAACTGAGCCACCCAGGTGTGATTTTTTAAAACCAAAAGGCAGAAAGTACTAACTAAAAAGTAAAGGACTGATAAGTCTGACATTTAAGAATGTCTGTTAATTAAAAAAAACTGTTTTACCTAAAAATAGGTAAAGATATGCACAAACAGGGAATTCCTAGAAGGGGAAATATTGAGGAATAATAAATATATAAAATGATAAATAATTAGGAATCAGTATATAAATTAAAATCATGATGAAATACCAATTTATACCTATTGGATGGGCCAGGAATGATGTCTGAGTGTTAGTGAAGAAGTGGATCAAAGGGCACTCATATACACCATTGACAGAAACATACAAAAATTTGGTAAAATATATATTTGGATATTTAAATTACAGAAGTAGGTAAGTTGTTATATACATATCCAATTAAATACCATATAGCAACCAAAAGAAATAAACAAACTTACTCACAGATGAAGTTTACAAGCATAATGATGAATAAAAAAGTAAGTCTCAGAAACAATATACCATATACCTGATCAAAACCAAGCAAAACTAAACAATGCACTCTGGGAATGTATAAATGTGATGCACTTTTTAAAAGTGCAAGGGAATGACAACCATAAAAATCAGGAGAGTGATCACCTCTAGAATAAAGTGGAAAGAATGGTATTAGACAGAAACTCACAGATAACTTCAACAGTACTGTTAATGTTCTAATTAAGGATACCTAATCTGGCCCCCTGCCTGTTCTTGTAAATCAAATTTTACTGGAACACAGCCACATTCACTCATTTACAGATTATTTATGACTGCTTTTGAGCTACAATAGAGTTGAGGAGATGCAACAGAGATTATATAGCCTGCAAAGTCTATGATGTTTACAATCTGGCCCTTTATTTTATTTTATTTTTTAAGATTTTATTTATTTGACAGAGAGAAACACAGCCAGAGAGGGAACACAAGCAGGGGGAGTGAGAGGGAGAAGCAGGCTTCCCGCTGAGCAAGGAGCCCGATGTGGGACTTGATCCCAGGTCTCCGGGATCATGACCTGAGCTGAAGGCAGTCGCCCAACCAACTGAGCCACCTAGGCACCCCACAATCTGGCCCTTTAAAGCAAACATTTGCTAACCCCTGCTCTAGCTGTGTTGGATTCACAAGTGTTCATTTTGCTATGCTTTTTAAGCTATATCTTAGATTTACTGTTCTGTAATACACTAAACTTTATATAATTATTTTTTTAAAAGATTTTATTTATTTCTTTGACAGACAGAGAGATCACAAGTAGGTAGAGAGGCAGGCAGAGGAAATAGGCTCCCTGCCGAGCAGAGAGCCCGATGCAAGCCTTGATCCCAGGACCCTGAGATCATGACCTGAGCCAAAGGCAGAGGCTTTAACCCACTGAGCCACCTAGGCGCCCCATATAATTATTTTTTAACTATGCATTAATTTGGAAATTACAAATGCTCATGACATATATTGGATTTTCTGTTTTCTTAGCATACAAGTCAAATTTATGAAATATAGAAACAACAAAAAAATAAAATTCGTTTGTGTTTTTTTTTTTAAGATTTTATTTATTTATTTGGCAGAGAGAGAGAGATGAGAGATCACAAGTAGGCAGAGAGGCAGGCAGAGGGAGAGGAGGAAGCAGGCTCCCCGCTGAGCAGAGAGCCCGATGCAGGCCTCAATCCCATGACAGGCCCGATGCAGGCCTCAATCCCATGACACTGAGATCATGACCTGAGCTGAAGGCAGAGGCTTTAACCCACTGAGCCACCGAGGCGCCCAAAAAACTAAAATTGTGAACAAGCATCTGGTTCTTATGAACACAGAATAGCACTAACAAACCAATAAAATGCATACCTGAAAAGGTTAACAGGTTTAATATTTAATTTCTTGGTTAAATATGACTGTTTGGAAGATACATTATCCACCAAGTAACTTTCCTTCCCTTTTAATATGTATTTTTCTTTCAAGTTCCTAGCCTAAAAAACAAAATCATATAACTAAATGTTTGCCTTGGACTGCAAAAGGAAAATCATTCACCAACTACAGAAACTTGGCCTTATTAATGTATTAAGCAGATATTACATCATCAGAGAATAATTGATTGCTATTAAAATTTTTTTTAATCAAATCTAAATAGCAGATCCTTACTGAGTTAGCAAATCCACAGCACAAGGAAGTGGTAGAAGAAGACGCTGAATTACTTCCTCAGTAAGGAGATCACCACAGTGGGAAACAAAACTCTTGATAGCTGAAAAACAGAACAGACTCTTACTTGGTAGAATGTAATGAGCCATGAAAAAAAGCACTCATTAATGGTACAGCATTTGCATTTTTATTAGAGGAATAAAGAAACACGATAAAATCAAAACAAAAAAATCTTGAAACTCTAGCATAAAAAGGAGGCTAATGTCCTTTACCTCTAATCAAGGTAAAAAATCAGTTGCTAGAATCACTAAAAGAGACCAACAACCAAGTTAACAAGATGTTGCTTTTTTGGGGTTTTACTCAAGCCCTGAGCTTAGAAGTAGAAGAATAAATTAACTCAGAACCTCAAGTTTGCCAGTTCTACCTTAATTCTGAATTAATTACTGAAACATGGAAGTTTTTATAAGTTATTTCATATGTAGAATAAAATGAATATTTTAAAGTTAGACTGAGTTTCAAGATTAGTATTTTTAAGAGAAAAAATGCCATGAATAAATAAATAAAACCAAAATCAATGTTTCCATGTCTTTCCAGAAATACCACTTTCTTAGCTCAAATATTAACAGTAGATATACAATATAAATAGTAGATACTATTTTTTAATGGTTCATATACTATGGAAGGGTACAACTTCCATATATAAAAACCTAAATGGAAACTATACTTAATCAATGCTAATTAAATCCAAGCCTAAAAATGAATGCCTACATAAGACAAAGCAATCTTGACAGTTTTCAACTATAACTAGAATACATCTAAGAAAACATCCCTTATCCTAAGGCTCAGGAATTCTAAAATTTGGTTTATCATGTATCTGTTACAATCACCAATTATATTCAATTATAAAAATTACCTTAAAAAATAAAAAAAAATAAAAATTACCTTAAGTAGTTATTTTCACCATTAAAGATATAGATATGGGGAAAGTTAAAGAGTGGGAAAAAGCCAAAGGAAAGAGAGAAAAAAGACTAAACTTTACCTACCACAGAGCGCACCAGCTCGTCCTTCCAAGGTTACCTGCCAAGTGAATGAATCTCCTCGGCTCTTTTCTGTTTCTAGATCTTTAGGAGACACTGGAAAGACACATTTCCACAACAGCAGCAGTCGAGCAAGGTGATGACTGACAACCGCAGGACCTGTAATTTATTCAACTTATCACTTATGAAAGAACCCAAAATGTTACTCTTTAAAACTCAGTAAGCAAAACTTCCCTCGTAAAATAAACATATTTTAATCTACTGTTGCAATATGCCCTTTTTCCAACAAATGTACGCCACTGAATGAATTTTATCTGAAGGCACCTTCGTAGTACAAAGAGGAAAAATATGAACAGTAAAGAGCTCTAGGATCAGCTCTTCCAGTAGAGTTGTGACCTGAAGATTCAGTTTCTCTTATCTATAAAATGAAGTTTGCACCACCTTATCTTGAAGGGTTTGTCAGGTCCAAATGGTAGAGCATACTTTACAGTATCCTGAAAAACTATACTGCATCGTGTAAATCCAGGTACTACTGTTTTGGTAAAAAATATCATTGTAGGGGCGCCTGGGTGGCTCAGTTGGTTGGGCGACTGCCTTCGGCTCAGGTCATGGTCCCGGAGACCCGGGATAGAGTCCTACATCGGGCTCCCTGCTCGGCAGGAAGCCTGCTTCTCCCTCTCTCAACTCCCCCTGCTTGTGTTCCCTCTCTGGCTGTGTTTCTCTCTGTCAAATAAATAAAATCTTAAAAAAAAAAAAAAAGTACTTCTCTCTTAAAAAAAAAATATCATTGTATACTGAAAGTAATGTTAATTTTTGATAGCAACTTGTTCCAGACCAAAAAATCAGATGTGATACATCTGACTGGAATTTTATTTTTTTTTCAAGAGCTCAGTCTCATCTTCATGGTATTCCTTTTCTTTTCTTTCTTTCTTTCTTTTTTTTAAGATTAATTTATTTATTTGAGAGAAACAGAGAGAACATGCATGCATGAGCATGCAGAAGAGGCAGAGGGAAAGGGAGAAGCAGATTCCCTTCTGAGCAAGAGCCCAACACAGGGCTTGATTGCAAGACCCCAAGATCTGAGTTGTAGGCAGAAGCTTAATGGACTGAGCCACCCAGGTGCCCCTGCAATTTTTTTTTTAAAGATATCAGGTCAGTAACATTTATGAACTAAGAGATCATGAATATACAAACTCAGTAATGAAAGACAATGTACAATGATAGTATTTTATTTGACAGCATTACCAATTAAGAAAAAAGAAAAACTATGAAGTATAAAAAAACTCACAGCTTTTCTCCCCAAGTTTTTTTCATTGTAAGTCTGAGTTACCTTAAAGTTCTCCTATAAGTACTCCTTATTTCTAATCCCCATGTTATGCCAGCTGTGTTTTTCTTCTGTAGTAAGGCAACACAGCACAGACAGAACTACCTACACTGGGCTCTAGAAGAAAACCACCTAGGTTAATACCCTGGTCTACCTATTTACCAGCTGTGTAAACTCCGGAAAGTTACTTATCCTTTTTGCACCTTAATTTCCTCATCTATAAATGGAGATAATAATAGCATTTATCTCTTTAGACCCTTTCTGAAGTTTGTATGAGTTTATATATCAGTGTCTGACATTATGCAATTATCATTCAAAATTTGCCCTATTTGCATACAAGAGGATGAGGTAAGGACAAAATGAAAGGGCAACTGCAAACAAATCTTTTTTTATGCATGCAATTTATAGATTAAACAGAATAAAGGGTGCCTGGGTGACTCAGAGGGCTCTGCCCTCTGGCTCTCAGGTGGCTCTGCCTTCAGCTCAGGTTATGATCTCAGGGTCCTAGAATCAAGTCCTGCATCAGACTCTGCTCAGCAGGGAGCCTGCTTCCCCCTCTTTCTCTGCCTGCTTCTCTGCCTATTTGTGATCTGTCAAATAAGAAAATAAATTCTTAAAAAAAAAAAAACAACAGAATTAATTTCTCCATTTTTCTTTTGTCTTGCTTTTTAAGAAGAGGCCATATGCTGACTCCTATAGCGTAATTCAAAATAAGCATAAATTTAACACTCTTCTGCTCACTACTTCCTACTTCCTTTGAAGCAGTACTAAAAAAAACCCCTAAAGGTACTTGGGTGGCTCAGTCAGTTTAGCATCTGACTCTTGGTTTTGGCTCAGTTCATGATCTCAGAGTGGTGGGATGAATCCCCATGTTGGGGGGATGCTCAGCAGTCGGCTTGAAGGTTATTTCCCCCTGCAACTTCCCCAGCCCGTGCGTGTGCTTGTGCTCTCTCGCTCAAATGGACAAATCTCCTAAAATATTAAATAAATAACCCCTTAGAACTGTAATTAAAATAAGGAAATCAGAATAAGACCATTAAGACTAAGCGGCCATAAGGTTTGTTATGTGACTGTATGTGTGCATGCACACACACATTCATATATATAGTGAATGGCTGTTGGGATAGCAATTCTGAAAGGAAAATTTTGTCTGATAAAAAAATTAGAGTCACGAAAATATCCATAGTTAAGTTTCATAAATATCTGCCATTAAACCCATAAGATAGCTCACTAATAGTGAACAGTGTAGTAACTCTTTCCTAAAAAGGAACAAGATGTCATTTCAGAAATATATATGAACTAATTTAAATAAAAATGTGTGTATAGTAATTAGAGTTAAAACACAAACAAGAGTAAGTTTATTCAAACCAAGAATAACGTACCTAATAAAAACCATACACTTTATGAGCCACCCACAAATTTGCTAAGACATGTAGATATCTATAAGTAAATCCAAGTTGTTTCAGTTGGTATAAAGTGCAAAGTGTAGCAAAAAAGATTAAAAATCTGAGGAATGAATTTGAATGTAGTCTACCTGAGTTTACGTTAGTTCAGAATAGTGAATATATTTAAAATGATGAAAACTGTAAATGGTAAAGGAAATGCTAAAAATGTAAAAATGCTGTTAAAACTCCAAGGCAGAAATTAATGAAGCATTCAGATTGTCATCCTCATATTATTTACCATAAAAAAGAATCAGGACTCCTTCAAAAAACACTGGTTGCAAGCCTGGGGCAGAAAATGTAAAAGCTGAGACATCTTATCAGGCCAAAAACACGTTATTAAAAAATACCTGATTCATGTTAAAAGGACACATAAACCTGCATTAAGGGACTTCAACTGATGAGACAATCTGAGGATCAAAAGGAATACTGACTGCAATGGACTGAAACACATAAATATATACAAATCTATGAGTTCGTAATGACACTTAAGAGCAAAAACTTCACTGATGCCCTCTGAAAGTTGCTAGGTGACTATCAACATAACATATTCTAAAATTTGATAAGGGGAAGTAATGCATAAGACAAGAGAATAAAGCCCAAGAAGAAAGAGCAATTAAAAACATCTTTTATTTTTTTTTAAATTGTATTTATTTGAAAGTGAGTGAGAGAGAAAACACAAGCAGAAGTAGGAGAAACAGGCCACCCACTGAGCAGGGACCCCAATGTGGGGCTCGATCCCAGGATCCTGGGATCATGACCTGAGCTGAAGGCAGAGGCCCAACGACTGAGCCACCCAGGTGCCCCTCAAAACATTAATTAAAAAAAAGTATTTTTTTATTCATTTATTTCAGAGAGAGAGTGAGTGAGTGGGGGGAGGAGCACAGGGAGAAGGACAAGCAGACTCCATACTGAGCACAGAGCCGGAGCCCAACATGAGGCTCAATCTCAGGACCCTACAATCATAACCTGAGCTGAAACCAAGAGTTAGATGCTTAACTGACTGAGCCACCCAGGAGCCCCAACACATGAATTTAAAATTTTAATCCTTTTTCGTATGTTGATTATGAATATATAATAAAATGTGATGCACTAACCCTGCTATCATTACCTGAGCAAAAGTCAGACACTTAACCCACTGAGCTACCCAGGTGCCCTTAATCTCTTTCTTTAAAAGAGAAGGAATTTCTTGTAGTCTTCTTCTGATGGAATTACTTTGTTCTGAAAAATTTTATTCTTTGAAATACTGCATTTATTAAGTAGTTTATTTTCTCCTTTAATTAACCAAGATCATCAATATGGCAGGCATAAAACACCCAGCCAAAAGCAAATAAAGGCTTGACCATATTATTCCCATCACTTTGTGAAATTATAACCTATGCCAGGGTCCAAATTTTAAACCATTAAAAATGTAAAAATGATTCTTAGCTCAGAGGCTGTATAAAAGAGTTGGCAAGACAAATTTGGCTCATAGGCCGAACCATGATATAGTCCAATAAACCTCTTTAATCATCTCAAGAACAATATTTAAAGTGGTTCTTCACTTATGACTATTTATTTTAATTTATGCTCCTTTTAAATCAAATTACTTCAAAGGTGTCAAAATGATTTACTGGTTAAATAACAGCCAGTTTTATATCTTTGTAATAAATGATACAATTATAAAATAGATTTAAAATATAACGTAAATAGGGGCGCCTGGGTGGCTCAGTTGGTTAAGCGAGTGCCTTCGGCTCAGGTCATGATCCCGGAGATCCGGGATCGAGCCCCACATTGGGCTCTCTGCTCGGCCGGAAGCCTGCTTCTCCCTTCTCTCACTCCTCCTGCTTGTGTTCCCTCTCTGTGTTTCTCTCTGTCAAATAAATAAATAAAATCTTTAAAAAATATATATATATATAACTTAAATAAAGCAATAAAAATGAGTTTCAAAGTTACAGGATATAAATACAATAGTCATGACCATAAAATAATTACTGATTTTAAATAAATATAATTTAGTGAGCCTTATCCCCTTCAACTACCTTATTGGCATTATCAATTCTCAAAACAATCATAGAATTGGAGTCATAGTCTATGGTGTTTTCCTGCCCACCCTTTTATTGTGGAAATTTTTTTTTCTGAAGATGGATATGAATGATTTTTGGAAAAGTCAGAGTCATTCAGAGTTAAACCTGAAAGGTCAAATTGGCTTATCCTACCTAAGGCTCATAAATTGGTTTTTGTTTTTGTTTTTTTTTTTAAAGATTTTATTTATTTGACAGAGAGAAACACAGCCAGGGAGGGAACACAAGCAGGGGGAGTGAGAGAGGGAGAAGCAGGCTTCCCGCCGAGCAGGAAGCCCGATGTGGGACTCGATCCCGGGTCTCTGGGACCATGACCTGAGCTGAAGGCAGTTGCCCAACCAACTGAGCCACCCAGGTGCCCCCATAAATTGGTTTTGAAGAGAATTTCAAAAAAGGAGATCTGAAAGCATCTTGAGGGATGGAGTAAATGTATGGCTTCCTAAGATGACTACTGTAAGAAAAATGTTTGTGGATAAATTCTGGAACAAATTTAAAAATTAGTCCCCTCAAATCATACATTACAGTATTTCACATTTAGAAAACACAAAATACTTCACAGTCATATAAACCTTCCACAAGACTGCTGTTACCTAATGTCATCAGGGCAGCAATCAACAACCATCCAGATTGTGTGCGCTGGGCTGAAAGACGACTGTTTTGTATAGCTGAACACAGCAAATCCTCCGCTAATGTCATAATAATCTATTTATATATGGAAGAATAAGATAAAGAAGCACATCAACTTATAGGTTACTGGATAAAAGACAGTAATTAATAATCTCTTGAAAAATGAACTCTCACATAAGAAATCTAAGTGATAAAGGACTGTCATTCATGTAGAGTACATAATAAGACAATATCATAAACTATAAAAAAAAGTTAAGTTTCAAGGTTAAATACTGGCATATTAGGTTGTATACAGCTACCCTGTAATTCTTTGTAGAGCACACATGATGATATTGTACAACTGTTCAAGTCAAGGTACGCAGAATTTGAATTTACTTTCAGTTTTAAGCAATTATCTTAAACCTGTGATTACCAGAGAAAGTTTGTTTATTTGTTTGTTTCTTTCTTTCTCTCTCTTTCTTCCTTTGACAGAGAGAGAGATTACAAGTAGGCAGAGAGAGAGGAGGAAGCAGGCTCCCTGCTGAGCAGAGAGCCTGACGTGGGCCTCGATGAGATCATGACCTGAGCCAAAGGCAGAGGCTTTAACCCACTGAGCCACCAGGCACCCAATTTATTCATTTTTTAAAGTAATCTCTACATCCAATGTGGGCTCAAACTCACAATCCTGAGATCAAGAGTTGCATGCTCTTCCAACTGAGCCAGCCAGGGGTCCCTATAATGCAATTTTAAATGCACTTCTACAGCAGAGCTAATTATATAGCAAAATAAAGCCTCCAGGAACAAATTCTACTATTAAATGGCAATATTTCCAATAAAAAAAACCAGAAAATATTCCCATTTAAGTGTGCATAAGACATTTTAAACTATCCCTTTGTTTTTCACAGGAACTATTTGATATTTAAAAATTAAATAATATAGCTGATTTCTCAGAAAGCTTTCCTGCAGCGCTTTGACTAGGTGATAAACACAACGACGATGTTTTTAGAAAAAAAAATTGAAATATCATCGTGGATGTGAAGAATGAAATCATTACCTTGCCTTTTCCATGAGGAATTCCTAAAGGACAATGTTTCACTGCTCCCAACAAAGCTGCCACAGCAAAACTAAAGCCAGTCACTGCTTCAGGTGAAGACTTAAGTACAGTAAGCCGTTCCAGACAACGGTCTAAAAGAGGTGTTAGGTAAGAAGGTAATGCCACAGCAATGCAATGTAAACACCAAGCTGCTGCTAGTCGAACAGAAATGCTAGGATGCTGAATAACTGAAATGACACTCTCAAGAATGCCTAGGACAGGAAAAAAAAAAAAAAAAGACTCAGCTCTATGGATAAATTAACTTAGCCATAAGAGTCAAAAGAATAAGCAAGCCACACGGATATAAAATATATTATCTTTATAAAAAGCCAAATCAGAATAGAAAAAAGATTTAAAAAGGTACATAAATTTTTTTTTTTTAAAGTAGGCTCCACACCTGGTATGAAGCCCAACATGGGGCTTGAACTCAGGACCCTGAGATCAAGACCTAAGCCAAAATCAAGAGTCACCTGCTTAACCAAGTGAGCCACCCAGGTGCCCCTAAATGATTTTTATATACAAGAATTAATTCTAATATGAAAACTGGTTTAAATTAATATACAAAAGAAAAATTTTATTTCCTAAATAAGCGTATGTTCTGCTTTTTTATCTTCAGACTGTTGTTCATTTGGTACTAGAAATTAGAAATTATCAATGCATAAGAAATACCTTAAAAGGAAATGTCACACTATGCTCCATCTTCCTCTTTTTAAAAAATCTCTTTTGGCACATTTATCTACATAATTAGTATGCTTCCTGTGTACCATAACACTTTTGCCTGAGAACAAAGTGCTGAACAAAACTGAGGCTTTGCTAGGTCCTCAATGGGCTACTAACCAATTATGTATATAGTGGAGTATCATTACCAGTAAGAATAAAAGTCTACATTTGCTGTATACAATTTCATCAAGATATGTAACAGTTCATGTTAACTGCTATATTATATGGGATAAATAACTTACAAACAAAATATAATGTAAGCTTCATCAGCAGGAAATACACACCACAGTTAAAAGACAAAAGCATTAAATTATTTTTTTAAATGATTAAATAAAAGACACATACTGTATGATTCCGTTTATACGGAATGTCCATAATAGGTAAATCCATAGAAATAGGAAATGCATTAGTAGTAGGGGAGGGTGAACTTTTTGGTATGTGAATTATCTCAAAGTGATCTATTTTCCAAGAGAAAAAAAATGGAGACTGCTTGAAAGGACCTTTGAGGAAGTGAATTACTTGTATCATATAGAAATTAATGTTTTCACAGCCCAGATGAGAGACAAAAGTCCAGGTTTGCTTTTCTTTTTTTCCATGTTATCTTAAATATTTTCAGAAAGGGAGGACTAGGCAGTGACTTAGTGAACAATCTTTAATTATAAAAGAAAAACTCAAATATATACATATTCTTAATAATCCTGATTATATTTATTTCATCAAACAGCTCTAACAAATCTATAGTGGAACCTATTATAAATGAATTATATGAGAAAGACTTGTTTCCTCAGAAAAAAGCAGTCTAGGACAAAAAGTAAAAACAAGGTATTCAGACAAGCTGCAAACAACAGATACCTGCACTTGAATCCTGCAGTAAAGGTGCAGCTGTGGTGCCAAGACTGTGTATGAGATTTCCAAGTTCTTGTAAAGCACACACCAGCATATGCTGGCTGGCTGTTATATCTGTGGAGCCAACCCGGGTTTCCACATTACCGTCATTCATCACAGCATCTGACAGAAGCATAAGATTTAATTACTCATTAATATTTTATTAAAATATATTATAGGAGGTGGGTGTTAGAAGCAGAAAATATAAAAGCAAAAATTAATACCACCCCTCTCTACACATGAAACCCTTAAGGCAGTTAACTGAAATACTACAATGGGGACTTGCATTAACTGAGAAAGACCTGAACTAATATAACCAATTCAGTTCAAGCAACCTAGCATCAATCCCTTAATTAGTACTACAAGTAGCACTGAAAGGGAGAATGCACAGAAAACTAAAAAATATTCCAATTTTATTGGTATACAAGATAGAGTGGACTTAAAATAGTATAGGAACTGGGATTAACTTTTTTTTCTTTTTTTTTTAAGGGGGGAAGGGCAGAAGAAAGGGAGAGAGAGAATCTATTTTTTTTTTAAAGATTTGATTTATTAATTTGAGAGAGAGAGAGAGACAGCATGAGAGTGGAGAAGGTCAGAGGGGAAGCAGACTCCCCATGGAGCTGGGAGCCTGACGCAGGACTTGATCCCGGAACTCCAGGATCATGACCCAAGCTGAAGGCAGTTGCTTAACCAACTGAGCCACCCGGGCACCCTCTTTTTTTAAAAAAAAGATTTTCTTTATTCATTTGACAGAGAGAAACACAGCTAGAGAGGGAACACAAGCAAGGGGAGTGAGAGAGGGAGAAGCAGGCTTCCCACTGAGCAGGGAGCCCGATACAGGGCTTGACCCTGGGACTCTGGGAACATGACCTGAGCTGAAGGCAGACGCTTAACAACTGAGCCACCTAGATGCTCCAAGAGAGACAGAATCTTAAGCAGGCACCATGCCCAGCCCAGTGAGGAGCCTGAAGCAGGGCTTGATCTCACAACCCTGAGATCATGACCTACACCGAAATCAAGAGTTGGATGCTTAATTGGCTGTGCCACCCAGGTGCCCCTGAGATTAACTGATTGTTTTGAAAACATTGTATCAAACTCTAGAGGAAGATTATGAATTCTGAGGGATTATTATCACCAACCTTTAAGACTTGAGTGCATATATATATATATGCATAAACACAATATTTTATGTTTGTCTTACCTATATATTGACGCTACCCTAAAAAAACTGACGTCTATTACAAAAGCATTTTTTTCGTTTTAATATAGTAATATATAACTGTCTAGCTTTTCCAAAAGAACAATTTCTTCACCAATGTTAAAACAGACCATCTTAGTAGATCCATACCCACAACTTTTTTTAACTTCCAGACAGCCTGGCAAATATCCTTGGCAGCAGCAATTTGAGCCTTTTCTCCAAGAAGACCTCCTATAGTAGCTCGAAGGATAAATGAAACACAACGGCGACTGCAGACAGCATCAGTCTGAGTTTGGGTGGCTTTAGGATGTGACTGTGACACAAGGCTTAGGATATGAGAAAGAAAGGCAGCAAAATTTTTCTCTAGCCACGTTCCTCCTAATGTTGAAACAAATACCACATAAGCCTAAAAAAGAAGAGAGTTTTATCTTCAAATTGAAATAATTTCAATTCTATATTAATATTTTCTCTTCTATGAAATATATAAAATTTGTTTTTTATTCTTTCCTCATTTATAGCTGCTTTAGCTATATAAATGTAATTGTATTCTGTCTGTATTAAGCCCAAACTGAAGTACAGTCTTTCAACCGGGATTTCATTTGTGCTGCATTTTTATTTTGGTCAGTCTGGACCAAGTGTCAGGATAATCAGCATAGCCAGCTAATACAGAGACTGTGTCTATGGCTTCTCTGAACAAAGGATTAAAGCTCTTTAATATTCTGAACAAGAAAACCCAAATCGAACATGAACACACTGTAAGAATTAAATATGTTCCAATACTGTAACTCTAGCGGAATTTAGTTCTAGAAATGTGAAAGCAAACTTCAGAGTGATGAATCACTGCTCTTTATTTTCATGAATGTTAATGGTTGGTCTCACCCCTGAGATACAAAGACAGTAGTTTCCTTATGTAATCTGTTCTTTTAGAAATACAGTTTACAATTACACTGGATCATCTTACATTTTCAAGTAATCTAGTATCTGTATATTCCATAAAACATTTTGAGAACGTATGTGAATTTTAAAAAATTCCCATTTGCTTTGAAACACAACGGCATTTAGAAAACCATACAGAGCCTGCTATGTTGTTTTATTCTAACATACTTTCCCTAGGTTTAGCTTAGATTATATGCTATGACCTTAGGAGCTGAAACCATACAAAATGGAAATACAGTATTTCCCATACTGAATAATATGTACCTAACACGTACCTTATATTTGAACTGTACAAACACACAAAGCACAATGGAAAACATGTTAAACTGTAAGACACATGAAAGCACAGGGCCTAGAAACAAATGTTTGTATTTCAAGGGAAATAAACAAAAATTTCCCATTAGGAACTTAAAACACATTGTAATACTCCTACTTCATTGGCTTTTAGGTAACTAACATTTTCTTATTTATAATCTAGCTTTCAAAGAGTGGCCTTACCATCTCTGTTTTATATGCGAGCAGAAGTGATGACCCTGCACAGTATCACTTATGCCCAGAGAATTCAAATACTAAAATTCTCATTATATGCCAGTAAGCATTACATATAGATACTCATTTGTGACTCTAACCTGAGTAACTCCAACTCGAACATCCCTACTGACTGAACTGGTTCCTTTCAGCATATCTCCACTGGCTCGAAGAAATCCTGAACTTCCACGTAGAAACCCTGTTCCTAGCAATTCCAGAACTTCCTCCAGAGATAATCTGCGAATGTTTTGACGTGAGACTGCTATAACAAAGAACAAAACAAAACATGTGATTCTTACTTTATGGACTAAGATTTTAATGCATGACCTTGATTTGTATGATCTTGGTAGGCACATTAATAGAAACAAAAATAAACTAAAAATCGAAACAAAATGCAAGATTGACAGGACATTACACACATTAACATACAAAAAGTTATGCATGGGTTCAGAGGTCAAATTGTAATGGACTCTGAAATATGTCAATGACATCTTAGCTATTTAGGAATTATGCTGTATTGCCCTCTTTTTTTTTTTTTTTTAAGATTTTATTTATTGACAGAGAGAGAGCACAAGCAGGGGGAGAGGCAGGCAGAAGGAGAGAGAGAAGCAGGCTCCCTGCTGCACAGTCCTAAACCGAACAGGGCGTCCCTATTGCCCTCTTTTCCACAAACAAGTTAGAAGGCTAACGTTCTTTTTCTAAATTTTTAAAATTTTTTTGTCTATTTATTGAGAGAGAGAGAGAGAGAGAGAGAGAGAAAGAGAGCACGAGTGGGGGAAGAGGCAGAGGGAGAAGCAGACTCCCCAGAACCTGAGATTAGGACCTAAGCTGAAGACAGTCGCTTAACCAACTGAGCCACCCAGGCGCCCCCAGGATAACCATCTTCTAAAACAGAAAACCTTGCTCTCTTGGGGCGCCTGGGTGGCTCAGTTGGTTAAGCGACTGCCTTCGGCTCAGGTCATGATCCCGGAGACCCGGGATCGAGCCCCACACCGGGCTCCCTGCTCGGCAGGAAGCCTGCTTCTCCCTCTCTCACTCCCCCTGCTTGTGTTCCCCCTCTGGCTGTGTTTCTCTCTGTCAAATAAATAAAATCTTTAAAAAAAAAAAA